>OX457042.1:5248638-5530752 GCA_949752735.1 Lumbricus terrestris | reverse complement strand
ACTTCCGCCACGTTCCGTGCAGTTAGAACTAGTAAAAAATAGGCCATTTTCCTCAGATTGGGAGTAATTTACCATGGAGGACGAGAAAGGAGAGAAGAGGATGTGCAGTTCAAAAAATTTCTTTAAAACAGCCCTGCGCCATTCCACTTCGCATCGGGCAAAATTTCCTGGTGATGTCAGCGTTAAAAACCCATTTTGGCGACTTAACGTGTGAAGGAGTGAGATATATTATATAGGCTATATAGGCCTATACGTGGGAGCGGTAGCACGACATTTAATCCCGCGACACTTAATACCGCGACAGTTAATCCCGGACACTTAATCCCGGCGACATTTAATCCCGCGTCAGTTAATCCCGCGACACTTAATCCCGGCGACATTTAATCCCGGCGACACTTAATCCCGCGACATTTGATACCGCGACACTTAATACCTGTACACACGTGAGTACGAATAATTGTACGACTATTCAAAGTGTTCAGGTTTTCTGTTGTACATATATATATATATGCCACATAAAATTATACATCATAAAGGGTTTTAAACAGGATTTTCTAAGTTCAGTCTACGATAGGGCAGTGACATGGAGGCGAATTTTGGCTGCAGTTTTATCGAATTTTACTGGTTTTTTAATATTTAACTGCAAAGGCTAAACTCTTTTGAACAATACTCATTCATTCATTTCAAGAATTTATATAGCGCACCTTCAAGAAAACCACTCAGAAGTGGTGAATATTGCTTTGAATATTGCTTTTTATAGAATTTAACTTCTTAAAATGTTATTTTACTTTCCCGGTATTAAGTGTCGCGGGATTAAATGTCGCCGGGATTAACTGTCGCGGGATTAATTGGTCGCGGGATTAAGTGTCGCGGGATTAAGTGTCCGGTACTAACTGTCGCGGTATTAAGTGTCGCGGGATTAAGTGTCATGGAACCGTGGGAGCATATCAGTTGACGGGAAAACGTTGGCAAATATAGCAGTCTGCATGTATTCTGAAGTAAATGTTTGACCCATTTAAGCGATCGATGGATGAATCAAGTACCCTATACACTTTTACGGAAAATTGTTTGGTTAAGCAAGGCTTCTCCGGAAGTTCATTATAAATGCGTGCTTAGACTATTGCTTTTTTTTCTTGAGGAGTATAGGCGTATGAAGCATGACTTGACAAAATGAACAAACAGATTATCACTCTACTTAGCAGATAAGAAACTTTTGCCAAAGTAGCCAATGATTTCAAACGCAACCAAATCTAAAAAACTAGGCTTAATTACAGAATCGCTTGTCAATGGAACAAAACGTATAAATACCGATAAATTCAACTGGTATTTGAAAGTCTGTTGGGCTTTTACTCTTCTAAACGTAAACCTCACTTTATCATTTTTACGATAATATTGCACTCTTACTCTTACTCTCTACTTACGGTAGCGCATTGGATACTGGATAGCACACTGACATGGAGATCAGCCCAGACGAGTTCGAGGGCGGACGTGCTTTGTAGACTGCTATTAGCGCCGTGTATTGCACACACTCCACTCTCTCACTTATTTCTCATCAGTGGCAGCGCCAGGATTTCAGTTGGGAGGGGCTGAATCCGCGCGGAGGAAATTTTCCATTTTCATCCGCCAAAATTTCGCACGACTTTTTTTTAAGTCGTTCATCCAAAATCTCATGAAAATTTTCAATTTTTGAGCCCCCATAATTTCTGACCCCTTTTTTTGTCCCTTTTTGGGGGGGCTAATCGTCGAAATATTTCAGTTTTACATGTAAAAAACGGATGGCCTTTTTTGTAAATGTAAAGCGCAGTGCGTCTTGCACGCGTTCCATTAAAGAAAATATTATTATTATTATCATTATTATTTATTATTATTATTATTATTATTTATTTATTTATTTTTTGCCCTGAGGTACTTTGTTCCCCCAGGGACTTATAAAAAGTCAAAAGCAATGTGCCTGGAACGGCTATAATTATTATTATTATTATTACTATTATTATTATTATTATTATTATTATTATTATTACTATAATTATTATTATTATTATTATTATTATTATAATAATAATAATAATAATAACAATAATAATAAAATAATAATAATATTATTATTATTATTATTATTATTATTATTATTATTATTATTATTATTATTATTATTAATGCTGCCATTCCACTGTGGAAATTAAACAAATTGTCGAAGGGAATATACCGCCTCCCCCCCAAACCCTACCCTCGCACGACATTTGGAGCCTCGGCGATTGTCCATCGCACGCTCGTTCGTTTCCCCCAGACCAGGTCTCGGCCTTCAGGTCTAGAGACATAAAACTGTATTAAGCTTCATTCATTCATTCAACTATTTATATAGCGCCTCTTCAAGGAGACTTCTCATAGGCGCTCCCGACTCCAGCACGGCCAAACAGAACAGTTTTAGGTGCTTATAGAATGTATCAGAGGGAACAGGCGCAGCTCAAGTGGGAGGGCATTCCATACCACCGGTGTAAAGGTTTCAAATTACCCCCTCCTGAACATTACCCCCCCCCGGTAACTTGAAACCGGTTTCAGATAACCCCCGGAAACTAGATTTGCATCAATCATCGCATTTATTGCACTAAAAAATCATAACAATCATCTCGCTTCTTGTTTTGGTCTGAAGAATTTCATCCGTCATCCAACTTCGTGGTATGTTATCAATTTTTTGATCGGAAAAAAATAGCCTCGAAGCCATTTCTCCATTGTAACTTCAGCGGCGATTAGTATTTTAGTTACAGATGAAAATATTGATAACAAACCACGAAGTGGGATGACGGATGAAAATCTTTAACAAAGACAAGAAGCGGGATGATTTTTCTGATATTTTTAGTGCAATAAATGCGATGATTGATGCAAAATACAGTTTGCAGGGGGTAATGTTTAGGAGGGGGTAATTTGAAACCTTTACACCGGGTCAACCACAGAAAAAGCACGACTCTGCATGATGGAGGTACGAGCAAACGGGACCAAGAGCACTTCTCTATCAGCCGAGCGTAGGGACCGATAAGTCCGAGTATTTGACACACTGTCAGGCCGACAAAGATCAAGTAGGTAAGATGGAGCAAGACCTAGCTGGCAGCGCCATATTAAGGACGAGATTCTGTATTCGATGCGCTGACGGGACTGGGAACCAATGCAGAACCTCCAGCATGTAATTTGTAACATGACCAAATTTGGGCAGATAACCAATGAGGCGTGCCGCAGACGGTCAAGAGAAGATAACCGACCAGATAGTAAACCAGCATAAAGGGATAGACAATATTCAAGGTGAGCTGGGACAAAGGAATGTACAAGCGTAGTTGCAGCGCCAGTTGAGAGAGAGCGAGCGACAGTGCGAAGCTGGCGCAGCTGATAGAAACAGGAGCGACTGAGACGATTAAGGTGAGGTACAAAAGTGAGTTCCTGGTCTAGCACAACACCAAGGTCAAGGACCGAGGTGGAAAAAGTATAGTCGGGAAATTCAGCAGTGAGGTTAATCAGATTAAGCTTAGACAGCTGCTGCCTGGAGCCCAGCCAAATGAATTTGGTTTTTGCAGGGTTTAGTGTAAGACGGTTTGATGCCATTCATGCTCTCAGGGCAATGAGCACCTGACCCATAGCCTCAGCTGTAGAGGAAGCATTAGGTGAGTGGCAGTGCATGTACGCCTGTGGGTCATCAGCGTAGAGTTGGCTAAAGGCACCATGTTCTGCAAGAAGCAGGTCAAGACCAGTGGTATATATAATATAATGTATATAATAGGAGGGGACCAAGAACAGAACCCTGAGGCAAACCATATGGGGCATGGACCCACCGACACCTAGTCGAGCCATGGACCACGCCTATAGTACGCCCGTGCAGGAAAGAGCCAATCCACTCCAGAAAATTATCAGACAACCCAAACGACACATTCAACCGCTTAAGTAGGATGTTATGTGAATATGGTCTACAATATCAAAGCTGCGCTGACGTCGAAAAGGGCGAGCAAGGTCAGTTCCGATCTGTCAATGGCTCCATAGATGTCAGATAGAAGTCGAGAGCAACAGAGTTTCGGTTGAATTATACCTTCTGAAGCCGGATTGGAAAGGTGAAAGTAACTTGTTCCTCTCCAGGTACGCAATGAGCTGATTCGCAACCATCTTCCAGGGCTTTTTTAACGTGCAGTTGTACACAAAATGTGCAGTTCTAAATGGATGTGTGCAGCTGTAGAAGCACTTCTCTCACAAGTTCTGTGCAGTTAAAACTGGCCAAAAAGGTCATTGTCCTCCGATTTGAAGTAATTTACCACGGAGGATGGAAAGGGAAAGAAGGGGTTGTGCAGTTCTAAAAAGTCCTTAAAAACAGCCCTGCCATCTTCTCAATGATCTTGTATAGGAACGAGACGTTTGCAATCGGTCTGTAGTTAACCGGGTTGGCAGGGTCCAAGTCGTCGCCTATAGTTAAATGCTGGGATCAAGATAGATCGCTTCTGTGACAATGGTAGGATACCTTCCCGAATTGATCGATTGCACAGGACCGTTAGAAATGGCAGCAAGTCGTCTAGAAGCTTCTGGAGCAGAAAGGTCGGTAGAGAGTCCAGTTCACATGACTTGGCAGGAGAAGCAAGAATGAGGCGACGCACTTCCACACTGGTGACTGCGTCCAGATCAATAAGGCAGTAGTCGGTGGGAGGGTGGTGAGGAGGAGCAGCATTCTCCGTGGAGTGTCGGACGTCGAGGATCTTGGTGGTGTATGGCGCCAGGAGGTCGTCTGCTGCAAACTCCGTTGAAGAGTGGCCAGCACGGTCAAGCAGACCAGCCAGAAGATCGGTAAGCGTTGCCCACAGACGATTATAGGTTCTCCGACGTGAGACTGGTCTCCCAGTATGCTCCTTCCTTATAGCTGAGTTGGTCAGTGGAAGTCATTCTGTGGTTTCGAAAGTTTCGGACGGTTGCGAGGCAATTTGTCAAGGTGGACAGGACCACAGACTAGTCTTATAGGCCAATTACCTTTTAACATTTAGTTTCTTTCTATGCCACGCGTAGGTCCACGTATAGCCCATCGGCGTGACGCCTATAGGCCTAATACGCGTATAGGCTATAGGCTATATAACAGTTCGATGGAACCATATTTAAATACGGCTGTTGTTGTGACTTTAATCACGAACGCGCTTGCAGTTTCTAGTGAGAGCTGTTGTTGATTGATTGAGCTACTAACGTGAATTCGTTCAGATACAAGGAAAGAAGATGAAGCTGCCGTCTGCAGTAATTGCTTTATTGGCGTTGGCCTTGTTGTGGTGAGAAAATAATTAATCAAGCTATAGGTCTATAACATTATTAGAGGTCGCTGTGCTTAGTAAGTGAAATATTACGCAATGAATCTTAAGCCACGTCGTGTCCGATAGTGGGTAAGTAAGTAATTAAGTTCGGCATAGATGCAAGCAATTCATTTATTCATTCACTCATTATATGCATTTATATGGCGCCTCTTCAAAAGGGCTACTCAGAGGCGCTCCCAACCACAGCGCGGCCAAAATTAATATAACTGTCTTAAGATGGGAGCGGAAAGCCTGATAAGGATTTTTCAAAGAGAGCGGAGGGTCAGAGGAAGACCCTCCCAGATGGAGGGCCCTACCACCGAGAAAGCACGGTTCTGCATAGTGGAAGTACGAGCAAAAGGGACTGAGAGTAGACTTTGTTCAGTCGAACGAAGGGAGCGGAAGGGGTGAGAACTAAGAGTAGGGCTACAAAGCTCACAAAGATAGGCAGGAGCAAGGCCTAGCATGCAGCGCCAGACTAGAGTAGATATCCTATACTCAATTCGCTGCTTGAGTGGAAGCCAGTGGAGAACGTCGCGCATATAGCTGGAGATGTGGCTGAATTTAGGTATGCGGCCAATAAGGCGGGTTGCAGAACGCAGGACGCAATAAAGGCAACTCAGACGGGCATATGGTAGGCCAGCATAAAGAGAGCAGCAGTAGTCAAGTCTGGTGGTAACAAAAGAACGGACAAGAGTTGCAGCAGTAGGAGTAAGCAAGCGAGCAACAGTGCGTAGTTGACGCAGTTGATAATAACAGGCACGGCTGAGTGAGTGAATGTGTGGGACAAAAGTGAGCTCTTGGTCCAGAGTACCGTATCCAAAGTCACGGACTCTGGTTGAGAAGACAAAAATCAGGAAAGGCATCAGCAATGGTTGTCATATTATCTAGCTTCGTCAGCTGCTGGCGAGTGCCAAGCCAAATGAATTGAGTTTTTAAAGAGTTGAGGCGGAGTTGATTGGACGACATCAAAGGCTTCCATGGCAATGCACAAGGCCGTAGCTAGGGGGGGTGTTTTGGGTGTTTGAACAACCCCCGAAATGGAAAATGGGAAAAAATAGAATGCATTTAATAGCACATGATGTAAAAAAACATGAAATAAAACCATGAAAAACCCCCGAAATGGGTAATGTAAAATAATTGAATTATTTGGTGATATTTTCTGAAGATTTCGGCCGAATGACTAAAAAAGTCACCAGTCTTTTAAGAAGGGAAATTGGTGATATTTTCTGAAGATTTCGGCCGGATGACTAAAGAAAAGGTCATCAGTTTCTCGGACGGGAAACTGAACAAACACCTCCCCCCTCGAAATCAAATCCTGGCTACGGCCTTGGCAAAGCACATAGACCGGACGGTCGCAACAGAGTCAGAGGCACGAAATTGTGCCTATGGTTGTGTCATTAGCTAAACAGTCTCTCAAGTTGGGTCATGCAGAGTGCTTAAAGTGTGTCTGGACGGTCATGGACGGCGTCCAGGCTCATATTTTAAAATTTGAACGCCGTCCTGCCACTCATAGGGCCAGCACAACATGAAAAGGTAAGAGGCGTCCAGGCAATTACATGTACTTCTCTACACTTTAAGCACTGGTCGGCACACAACCAGCCATAAAAAAATGTGCCATAGAGCATAGGTGAGTATGTAGGCTATATTCTTTTACATAACCAGCTGCAAAACAGCACTCTGGCGAACAAGTATCACAATCATATAAAATTCACATACGACATCAAAAACCATCAAGACTAAACAATGTAATTAGTATGTATACAGCATTCTAGTTGCAAATGTTTGCCTCATCCGAGTGCCACAAGTAGCAGGCTATTATAACTGTACTGTAAGCTCAAGTAGGCCTACTGTCAGCCTTGTTGGTGTGCGGACGATTCGGAGCCGGACAACTCGGAGCCGGACAATTCGAATCGAACAATTCGGAGCCGGACAATTCGAATCGAACAATTCGGAGCCGGACAAATCGGAGCGGAAAATTCCTAGCGGACAATTCGGAAAGGATCGACGAAATGTTTTGCTTAGAGTTCGATTGTAGAAAATAATTCTTACCTCAATTGAAGTGGGATTCGTGAAAATATTGCTGCTCATAGGCGTACGGGAGATTTCAGCAGTGGGGGGGGCAAAGATTTAGCTTCTGCCCAGGGCTTTTTTAACGTGCAGTTGTACACAAAATGTGCAGTTCCAAATGGATTTGTGCAGCTGTAAAACACTTCTGTCACAAGTTCTGTGCAGTTAAAACTAGCAAAAAAGGTCATTGTCATCCGATTGGAAGTAATTTACCATGGATGATGGGAAAGGAAAGAGGGAGCTGTGCAGTTCTAAAAATTCCTTAAAAACAGCCCTGCTTCTGCCCGAAAAAAACCTGAAATCTCGTGGAAAGTTAAACTTTCTCCCGGAGAAAAAGTTGATGACTTTTTTTTAGTCATTTCCCGGTCTGCTTGCCCGAAAAACACACTTGCCCAAAAAGTTGATGACCTTTTTAGTCACGTCCCGGGTCTGCTTGCCCGAAAACCAGTTTTGCCCGAAATTTGGGGGGCAATTGCCCCTGGACTCCCGCCTCGTACGCCTATGTTGCTGCTTAAATAAAAGTTAATTGGAATGATTTAAGTAATTCTTGCTAATTAAAGAACTTGAATTGATGAAAATATACGCAAGAAGCACGAGAGAAACGCTCATTGTATTGTATTTCAACATTTAAAAAGCGCTCCTCGCAGCAAGAGTTTTTCAGAAGCGCTCCCAGTGCGTGCAACCACGAGAGAAAAGTCAGGCTATGGCATAGTGAAGTGATGGGGGAAGTTCATTCCATAGGGAGGGCGTATGCAGGCAAATGATCTGGATTGAGCCATGGCTGTCCTGACGCGTGGAACAAATAGGTCAAACCGATCAGAAGACATAATAATTATTATGAGGTCATTGCGAAGTGGCAGATATGGGGCGAAGTAATTATTATATTGCCTACCTTCATGGGCGGAGTTTGGTTTACGTTCTTGGAGGGGCTAAATCCGTCTTGGGGGTGGGGGGGGCTAAGTCCGGGAAAAGATACCATTTACACGGTAAAATGAATCTGGGTCCGGGAAAAGATACCATTTACACGGTAAAAAAAATGAATCTGGGTCTTCTTGGGGGGGGCTTAGCCCCCCAAACCCCTGATAAACTCCGCCCATGCCTACCTTACAACAGTTATGCAAAGATGTAATGGTGTTATGTTTTATTCACACCTCTCCTTCTCTAACCACGTCTCTAATCTATAGCGCTCCTGCCTCATGCACATCCGGGACCTCCGACGCATCCGACCCATGCTTTATTTCAAAACTGTTTCCATCATTGCTACGTTCATCGTCCACTCAAAGCTTGAGTATAGCAATTCCCTGTTCTTAAACCTTGATTCCACACAACTTAAGCGCCTCCAGCTCATACAAAATTCGATTGCTAGAGCCGTCACCAGAACACCCAGACATCATCACATCACCCCCCCCCCCCATCCTCAAGTCACCTCACTGGTTGAAAATCCCAGAGCGAATCCACTTCAAAGTTCTCTCCTTAACCTACAACTCCTTACAATGCTCCCAGCCCAGATATCTTCGCGAACTGTTCACCATCCAACCTACCCGTTCTACCCGATCATCCGCCTGCCTTACACTTTCTCGACCGCCGGGCACAAGTCATCTCAAGTTCTCCAACCGAGCCATATCCATCTCAGCACCACGCCTTTGGAATGATCTGCCTCCTGAATTCCGATCCTTTTCAGTCCCTCCACCATCAATACTAATCACACACCACAACCTTCCTCAGGCTCCTCTACCCATCACACCTCGGGCCTTTCACTCGAAACTAAAGACACTCCTTTTCAAGAACTCTTACCCTGTTTCATCTGATCCCCACCCTTCAATTCCCGGCTCAGATGACACCACCTTAGTCGCTGTTCCACCCTCTGATCCTACGGTACCTCGACCTTGACCACCATGGACTACTCTTACCGACAATCCTATTGACTCAACGCATTTGATCCTGATCCTATGGTAACTCGACCCGGACCACCACGGACTACTCTCACGGACAACCCTTCTAACTCAACGCAGCGCTCGTGAATAAGCTGGTGCCCCGCGCTTGGCTTTCGAGTGGCGCTTTAGAAATTAGGAGACTACGATTACGATTGCGCATACTGTGGCGATAGTAGCTCAACAGCAAGAGCAACAAGAAGACACATAAAACCAATGGAGATCCAGGACCGTAGCCAGGATTTTTTGGGGGGGTGGGGTGTTACTCGACTTTGAGAAAGCTGACATTCAACCGATTCAACTGACTAAAGTGTCCGCTCTGCATTCGGGAGCGCCTCTGAGTAGAGATAGCTTGAAGGGGCGCTATAACAAGTGCACATACAAACAAAGGGTTTGATGGAGAATTCATTCTATTGTAAAATGCCAAATTAACCATTTTGAGGCCCAAATTTAAAACAATTGAGGAAAAAATTATTGAACTTGTAAAGTACGCTTACTTTATAGACCAGAACACATGCCTTTTAAAATTTTGTGAAAAAAATGTTGAAAAGTGCATTTTTGGGCAAGACTCCATTTGGGGTCACTGGGATTCAGAGGACCCCAAAATCGGAATAAAACAGAAGCTTCCTTTTTTAATTTACCACAATAATGCAAGTAGTTTGTGTTAGTAGTTATATTTAATCATGAGAAACTATGAAGACAGAAAAGAAATTAAAAAGTAGCCTATATGAAAACATGGCAATTCCAACATGAACACCAGTTCATTGATGATGACGACCATGACTACAAGTACAACTTCTCCCGCAAAGGCAAGGCTATAATGACACTTGGGGGATAAAATTAGTGAGGTGGTTTACCGTTGCCTTCCTCAAATTGGACAACTGTAGATGAGCAAATAGAAATAAGAGCTTCAAAATGGAGCTTCAACCTCGAGAGAAAAGTCAGGTTATGAGAGGAAAGAAAGAGGAGGAAATACTAGCGGAGAGGATGAGAGCGAAGTGATGGGGGAAGTTCATTCCATAGGGAGGGACCAATGCAGGCAAATGATCTGGATGGAGCCATGGTTGTCCAGACGCGTGGAGCAAAGAAAATGGAAATCGTTTTATGAGTTTTTACATGTTCAATGTTTTTCTTTGCAGCGTTGAGATCTCTTCCACGAAGACGGAATGGCCGGAGCTCGTTGGAAAGGTAACGGCAATGACAGATCTTTGCAACAGAATAATACTGTGTCCTCACCTTCATCTGCATGTAGCAGACATTACTGCGCTAACTGGTAACAGTCGTGACATAGGGAAGGGTCTGCTACCGCTGCCCAGATTCAGCAATGTATGCCCGTCGTGAAAGAGTGACAATGCTATGCTGTCGGCAGAACGCTTGGTCCTTGATCATGGGGTTTGCTGTTTCTATACTCCGTGTGAAGATCCTGGGCTGTTGCGAACAACAAGGCATCAGGCACTAAGCGGTGTAATGCAGTGCTGGCGTCATAAGCTTGGAAGCCAAGGACAATGAACTGGTAACGTGTTCAGCAGGACCTTAATTAATTGCGAAGTCGTCTAACTCTAATAGAGTTAAATAGACGACTTCGCAATCAAATAACGGCTTAAGAGCCCATCAATGCAGGATAGATAGTGCTTGGGTGTTAACACCGGTGATCAGCACTTCCAATAGGTCCATGCTGTCAGTGAGGCTCTCGCCAATCTTCTCCAGAGCCGGTATGCACAAGAGGGTATAACTCTTACACCTAGCATAAATCTGGCCTATTCGGGAATACTGGGTTGTTTCCGCATGCATGGCTTGAAATTAGCGAGTTACGCTAGGTATAACGTTATGCCTGGTCATGTGCATACCGGTCTGGTGTTGACTATAAGTATGCCCTGATTCTCTACGGTGGTTGTGGCACGCTTTGTCGTGCCCTCATTGCAAGTTGCAACGCTGCGAATTTAAAAGTTCTGGCAATTAGTGCAATGAAAGGAACTTATTTAGATGAGTATGATTTCATTTTATTCAAGTATGTATGTATGTATGTTTGGGGTCCGTTCGGACCCCACCCGGTACGTTTAAGTTGTCTAATATGCCGGTATGATTAGGGTTAAGAGAGAAGCTGAAGGACCACTGTCGCTTTACTTAGTTCCCCGTGGAACTTTAAAAAGTCTGTGCTTAAACAGGATGTCGAATAGTCAATAAGTAATCATGGGCAGTTAAATTTAAGTAAGCTTACTATGTCTTTTTAAACCAACCGCGAGCTGCGAATTAAGTAGCTTCTGAGTAGTAGTCCATTCATTCATTCATTCATTTACTACGAGGATTCATATTGCGCCTCTTCAAAGGGACTACTCCGAAATCTTTCGACTCTACCACCTTTAAGGACAGTTTGAAATGTGCACAGACATTGAACCCTGTCACCCTGTGGAACATGCGCAACGACAAAGAGAGCCCGTTCCAAAGAAAGGAGCCAACCACCGTGAAGGCACGATTCGGATGACTCACAGTGGGATATAGGCCTATGCTCATGAAATGTGATTATTATTTATCTCGGTTGAGTGCGGTTGATGATTGGCGACCTGTGGAATGGCGTGGGTAGCGGTAGCAGACGTATCTCAACCGAAAACATAAATTGAATTACGACGAAACTTAAGATAAGTTCGTTACAAAGCAGCACGTGCTGTACTTTCCTGAGAGTCAACAATCAAAGAATATGTAGACATTTAAATTCAGGAGACAGGAGAGAAAATTTATTAGGTACTTTCTTTGTTCAGACGAAGAGCGTTTGATGCTCGTTGGTTTGTCATCCTCTATTCAGCGTTTCTTTCGTTCTGGTCGCAGTCATGAATCGTGTCGTATAGGAGCCATAACGAATCAGTCAATGAAATTTTTTGTGAAACTGTTGTTGATCGGAGCGTTGATTATTTGGGGCAGGAGCATTTGACTCTCGTTTGCTCTCTGTCTCTTTCTCTCTCTGTCTCTCTCTCTCTCGCTGTGTATCTTTCTCTGTATGTCTCTATCTCTCTGTCTCTCTGTCTGTATTTATCCGTCTGTATTTTTCTGTATCTCTCTGTCTCTCTCTGTATATGTCTCTCTGTCTCTGTTTCTGTCTCTCTTTCTCTGTCTCTCTTTCTTTGTCTCTGTGCCTCTGTGTCTTTGTCTCTGTCTGTCTGCATCTCTGTCTGTCTCTCTCTGTCTCTGTCTTTCTGTCTATGTCTCTGTTTCTGTCTCTCTTACTCTATATCTCTTTCTCTGTCTCCGTCTCTGTCTGTCTGTCTCTGTCTGTCTCTGTCTGTCTGTCTGTCTCTGTCTGTCTGTCTCTGTCTCTCACTCTCTGTCTGTCGGTGTCTGTCTCTGCCTCTGCCTCTGTCTTTGTCTCTGCCTCTGTCTGTCTCTGTCTGTCTGTCTCTGTCTGTCTGTCTCTGTCTGTCTGTCTCTCTGTCTGTCTGTCTGTCTGTCTGTCTGTCTCTCTCTCCCTCTCTCTCTCTTGCCCTAGATTCAACATTTCTTTCGCTCTTGTCGCAGTCATGAATTCATTGTATGCATAGTAATACATGTACTATACATACCATCAACCTTGAGCGTTTAATGAATCAAACAGTTGAGTTTTATGACACTGTTGTTGATCGATCTCCTTTCTGCAGTGGGTAAACTAGTCCCATCCTATGAAGAGATAATGATATACGGCAAGTTAACAGATTTAAAGGTTTCTGGTTGCAACAAAACGAGCCTCAACGTCCGGCGCCGAACACGGTGAGGTGTTGTGGGAAAAGGAGGAGGATATGCCCCTTTGAGAGAAATTCCTTGAATTTCCACCCTGTAATGACAACATTCTAAACTGCCATCCGTACAAAATTGGACGACTATTAATGAAATTGTTAGTGCTGATAGAATAATAATATTCGTTTATTCAAATTCAATCTGACACACCGCAGAACGATTACAGGTACAAGTTATACGAAATACGGCCAGCTTCGCACGACACGCAGGTCGGCTACAACAGGTTCGGTAACTTAACACTAATGGCCTAAGTGTTGGAACGCTCCTGATTCGGCCAAGCCAGGAGTGGGAGGGGTTAACTTATTTTTCAACAGACCCGAGGCAAACAACACGACAGAATGGCAGCTAAAGAAGAAGTGGTCTTAGACAGTTAAGAATATATTTGCAATGATAGGAATAATTTCTCTTTGATCTTTCACATTGTAATAGCAGCCATTTAAGCTGCCATACATTAACAAAACTGTTGTGTTATTTCTGTGAGGTACATTAATTATAGTCGGTGCGAGAGACCATAAAGCAGTGGCGTTACCAGAATTTATGATGGGCTGGGGGTTGGGGTTTATGGCCGGATGCCCTTCTTGGCACCAACCCAACAGTATTACAGTAAATAAACAGGGAATAAAGTAACAAAGAGAATAAAGTAAGAAAAACAATTGTTACTACAAACAATTATTTTGTTTTTCTTATTTAAGTGGATAAATAACCTTTTAAAAAACTTTTCCTAAGTCAATAGGGGCTTTGACCCCCTAAACCCCCTTGTCTACGCCACTTCCATAAAGGCATGGACAGGAGTGGCAGCAGCAATAGAGGACCAGAGATTGAGATACCACCATAGGCTGGCAAAGTTGGTTGTAACAATCACGCCAAAGTAGATTGATGTGTTGCGTGAAACTTGAGCACATCGTTCAAGGTAACACCAATGTCCAGATCTGAGGAGGCACGTGCAACCCTAGTGAACTCAAGAGTTGAAACCTCTAAGTTCAGCTTTACAGGCTGTTGGAAAGTGAATATAGTCGGGGGTGCTCGATAGTACAGTGGTTAGCGCGCTGGACTATCGACCGAGAGGTCGGGGATTCAATTCCCCGCCGGTGCAGAAATTTGTATCGAGATTTCAGTTCCACAAGCACCCCCTCCCTATAGCCGACACAGCTATGATGAGTACACTGACCTCACAGTCAGTTGATAATGAGACGGTGAGGGAGAGGATTGGCCACCGCCCTCATATGCCGAAGCCTTGGAAATGAATTCGGTAACAGTAAGTCTTCATCCCCATTGGCAGCCTCCGGGCTAGCTAGAAGGGATCTCATTAATTTGTTTACCAATAATATACATGTATACATGGTGTCCCAAATGAACTGATACCCTTTTTGTTTTGGCGATATACTCGTCAATTCTAAATGAAACTCTATGAGATTTCAGATGATGTAAGTGGAATAAATTATCAATGTTTCCTGAAAATTTTATCCAATTCTACCAACAGAGTCCGAAGTTATGCGCATTCAAATTTGGGCAAAGAAAATTTTAAGTTTCCAACATGTAAAAGATAGGAAATCATTGTTTGCAACAATAATTGCTGTTCTTCAAAGCTGATGTTTAAATTGTCCTCCATTAGCTCGAATGCATGCTCTAAGACGCTTTCGCCATTCATTGATTGCATTGTCAACAATCCCTTGATCATTTCATTTTATCAAAACTATTCCATTCTTCCACAATTCGCTGTTTGAGGTGGTCATCGTCACGCATGTGAGTTTGATAAACGACTTGTTGAAGGACGCTCCATAATCTTGTAGTCCGGTGGCTTAAGATCAGGGTTATTGGGAGGCCAAAGAGCTGGCGAAATGACTTTGGAGTTTCTCTTGAAAGCAGGCTAAGAGTTTCTTTGGCTCGATGAGCAGGAGCACTGTCCTGCTGGAATATGAAAAAAATCACTGCCCGGCAATTCTTTAATAGCAGGCAGCAAGTGCTCACCGAGTAAAACGTCACTATAGTACGCACCGTTAATTTTTTTAAATTTTTTCTTCTTCTCATATCATCTTTGCTGAAAACCATTTTTATTATTGTCCCCTAACATGGAAATGACGGAAATATGACTTCATATTTATTAATTTGGAAAGTAAGGTGTGCAGTTGCAAACAATAATTGTCTATCTTTTACACGTTGGAAACTTAAAATTTTCTTTGCCCAAATTTGAATGTGCATAACTTCGCCATCTGTTTGTGGAATTGGATAAAATTTTCTAGAAACATTGATACTTTATCCCTCTTACATCATCTGTAATTTTATAGAGTTTCATTCAGAATTGACAAGTATATCGCGAAAACAAAAATGGTGTCAGTTCAATTGGGACACCGTGTATATACATGTATACATGTATACGTGCAGGTCAGATACGTAGTCCTATATAAAGGCTGTTGGAAAGTGAATATAGTCACTGTCAGTCCACAGCCTGTAGAACGGAGGAGGGCGACACTGATCATCATGGCAATGACACGGTGTTGTTAAACAGCAACAAGCGAGCCCTGGACAAATTTGCAAGAACAACGAAACTTGACAAATGAACAGTGGAGATCATAATTACATTCGCAACTATCACCGATGATAATGAGATTTTATTCATTCATTCAAGAATTTATATAGCGCTTCTTCAAGGGGACTAATACAGAAACGCTCAGTGTTGTAGAAATGGTCGACAAGACTTAACAGACTAACAGTGAGAGAGAACTATGCGCAGACAAAAAACACAGTTAAGTGGGCAATTGACATTGACTTGACAGCATCGTCCTTCAAACAAGCAACTGGGATGATTTCCACCTATATATCATGTATGAAATTTTATGATAACTATCCAGGTACAACCAGCCCGAAAAGTTTTGAGTAGTTTTTTTAAAAAAAATGGTGCTAGACAGACCCAGCCGGAGAGAATGAGGTCTGAGGGAGGATGTTCAAGATAAATAAAATTCGGTCTGATGACTGTGTGAGCATGCGGAACCACAACACTTCTTCTACAGTCTGCATATATAAATATAACTAGCTTACCGGTGCGGAAATTTCGGTTTTTAGTTCCCAGCCACGCCAGACCACGTTCCCACGCCCGGAAAATTGCTGTTTTCGTCCCCCGCCACGCCTGACCCCGCTCCCACGCCGCCCTTTCCAGGGCTGAAAGTGGTTTGGAAAAGTTGCCGGGTCTGACTTCACGGATGAGCCGACGTCTTTGAGCCGAAAATATTTCTGATGACTTTTTTAGTCATTTGCCCAAAATATTCCAAAATCATTTAATTTTAGCCTAGTTTTGGTATCTTTTTGCTCAAAATATATTTTTGTTAAACACGCTGATATCAAACACCAGCAGGTCACGAAAATCAATGCCGGGTCGCAGACCCCGACAGACCGGCTCACTTTCAGCCCTGCAGTACAGGCAATCTAGCTCAAAAGTACCGTGAAACTGTAAATTGCCTGGACTATGACTGTTTCCCCCCAAAGCAGAGGGGAATAGACACTGCAGGGCAAGTTGGACAGCGACAAAAGAAATAGGCTTTTACCACGGGATTTGCCCTGCTTTCTTTTGCTGCATAGGGTTACTGTCCAATCGGGTTATAGGCCTAGGTACTAAGTGCTGAAAAAATCAATTAAAAATAATAGCACTTAATAGCGTTTCTGACTAATTTTATGATCGACCCACCTGGTAATGCAAACTCTAATAAGGGCCCCACACAATGTGAAAACGTTGTATAATTATTTCAAAAATCAGTAGCTTTCGAAAAACTTAACAATTATTTGTTCCGAGAATTTTTACTCGTTTTCTCTATAATTATTATGATTAACAATAATGAAAAATTCTATTTCATGTGTGGGGCGCCCTTAAGTGTGGGTGCCCCTGTTCGGCCGAACATGTTGAACATGCCTAAATCCGGCCTTGGTAACAGTGAGAGAGAACTATAATATTATGCGCAGACAAGGAACACCGTTAAGAGGGCAATTGACATTTACAGAATCGTCCTTCAAACATGAAGCAACTTTGATGATTTCCACCTATATAATTATCATGTATGGAATTTCATGATGACTATCCAGGTGCAACCATCCAGAAAGTGTTGAGTAGTTTTTTAAAAAATGGGTCTAGAGTCTAGACATAGGCTACCCAGATGGAAAGAATGAGGTCTGAGGGAAGTTGCTCAAGATAAATAAAATTCGGTCTGATGGTTGTGCGAGAATGCGGAACCACACTACGCCTTCTGTAGTCTGTATATATAAATTTATCATAATTATTACTTTGCATTGCGTTTTCCTTCATTGACGTGCAAAAAGATTGCTCCCTGGATCGCTTTTGAGGATGAATAATATTATTGTTGACAGATAGCCTACACCAGGGGTCTCAAACTCAAGTCATCATGTGGGCCACATTTGGTAATTTACAATGGCTGGCGGGCCGCAACATACAAATATGTCATGCACGTGAAACTATTTACAGGGTGGGCCAGCATAAATGTCCCGACTTTGCACGCGTATAGCTTCGCCAATTTTTAACATTTATTTATGCTTAATACATCAAATTAAAGGTATTTCACTCTAGTATTAAGACACGAACACAATTTTATTGTATCTTTAGCCTACGTGGTGTAAATCGTGACGTAACCAAAACCATCGTTTTTCTCAGTAATTAGCTACTAAGTTTCTCTAACAGCGACTGCACAAGAAATTAAACCATCGGGGTCTACAGCCAAAACGTTGTTCTGCACTGCAGCTTTGATCACTACTTAAGAGCGCTAGTCTATTGCAGTATTTTCTAATCAAATGAGTATTCAATATGTCTACCACGTGCTGCAACAACAGCAGCTATGCGACGAGACCATTGGTCAATCGCTCCGTCAATGAACTGGTGATTGATATCTGACCAGCAGCTAACAATAACCTCTTTGAGATGCTCAATGTTACGGATCTTCTGTCGATACACGAGTTGCTGCAAATATCCCCAGATCGAATAATCTACAGGATTAAGATCTGGGCTATTTGGGGGCCAATTGTTGGGCTCGATGAACTCCGGAATGTTTTCAGTCAAGTAAGCGACGGTGTAATGTGATCGGTGCGCAGGTGCACCGTCCTGTTGAAAGATGTAATCGTCACCGGACCGACGACGGATGTCAGGTAATAATCCATTCTCCAGAACTTCCTGACAATAGTAAACACTGTTCACTTTAGCTCGCGGTGTTACAAAAAACGGCTTCGTTTTACCCAGCTTCGAAACGGCAACAGAAACCATGACACTTTGCGAGAAATGTTTTCTCCCCTTCAGCAGTCGACCAGGTGTCACATCTCGTTTTCTACTCACACGAGCATAGGCACGATCATTTTGGGTGTTTGTAGGAGTTTGTACCGTGAATATTTTCTCATCGCTAAACCATGTCCTTTCAATTTTATCAACAGTCATACGATATTTCAAACGTCTGCATGCTTCCAGCCGTTTCTTTGCGTCAGCGTCGGAGAGCTGTTGGACTTCACGTCGGCGAAATATCTTCAACTTTAGATCATCTTTTGTAATACGGCGTACGGTGGTTCTGGAAAGGCCTATTTCGCGTTGAATTTCCCGAGGAGATTTGCTAGTACCAGGGTCATCGTCTTGACTGCAAATTAACTCTGACACACGAGCAATGTTAGCGGGTGTGCGAGCCGTTCGTACCGATTCGCGTGTTTTGCGACTCGAAGTACCTGTTTGATCAATTTTTCTAATCAGACGATTCAACGTGCGTGTATTCCATCCTCTGTTAGGAAACTCATTAATCATTTGAAATGAATTGAGTCCCTTATCAGTTCGTAAAATTCGGATCAAAACACGGTCGTCTTCTGTCAACGGCGCCATATTTTCGTAGCTAATGACGTCAAAATACGGTGGCTAAGGCTGTTCCAAACATTTCATTAAAACTCAAACTAGTACCAGTTTGACTTTTTTAGAGCTAATACTAGAGTGAAATACCTTTAATTTGATGCATTAAGCATAAATAAATGTTAAAAATTGGCGAAGTTATAGCCTACGCGTGCAAAGTCGGGACATTTATGCTGGCCCACCATGTGGGCCAGCATTAGGAATTAGCCCATAGTATATCATTAGGCCCTAATTAATGATATAATCCTGTAAAATTCACAATATTATATTTTCGGTGTAACTATAATTGTAGTGCTACATGCCAGAGCCACAATGATATGAAGTGCATAAAAAGCATATTATTTTAGTAAGAGTTTACGGTATACCAAGCTATGTATAATAAGTATAGACTCAGAGGTATTGCACAAGTGTGATTAACGCTACTCGTCTGACGTTTTTTAACTACGAGAGCATTAACGTTTGGCCTTGTCTTCTGATATGCGACCAAACGGAGTAGGCCTATTATAGGCCCTTACAGCTTACAAATATTCGCCTGTAGGCTACCTGTATGGCGTGCCCTTCTTTGAAATTTATGATGCTTCATTAATGAAAAACTGCTCACATCACTGCACATGTATATATCTACTGCCAAACATTGTCACTATGCCTGCGCGCAGAGTGACAATGTGGTAGAAATGTGCGGAATTCCGGAATAACAAATGTACAGTTACTTCGTTGTAGCCTATAAGCCACTTCTTGTGCAACATGATATCCATGCATTGAAGGTTCACTAACTTCCTCTCAATATCTGCTGCTGCAGATTCAATGTCCACAGCAAAAGGAGTATAGAAACTAGTTTGAACTCTGGTTCAAATCGCATTAGAACTGCAAATTCGGTTTTTAACCGAATTCTTTCCTTTAAAGACCAAAATCCAGGTGGCTGTCGCGGGCCGCAGTAATCGGGTCCACGGGCCGCATGCGGCCCGCGGGCCGCGTGTTTGAGACCTCTGGCCTACACTCTACCGCTGTAATCCGTTGTCGCGTGAATTAGACCTGTTCCCATCTCGTCAAAAGCAGAACTGTGTTCGGTGATAAATGGACAATAGATCAAATAGATTAAATATATTAAGTAGATTAAATAAATAGATTAAATAGATTAAATATATGTGTTCTGTGATAAAGCCGTTCTCAAATTCACAAACTGCTGAAGACTGTTTTTTCGCTTGATCTCGGTCGGGAGCGCCTCTGAGTAGGTACCTTGAAGGGGCGCTATATAAATTACGATTGATTGATTGATTGATAAATGAGCAATATATTAAATAGATTAAATAGATTAAATAGATTGAAGTGTCTGAAATTGTTCTGTATTTGCAAATTTCTAAAGCGACTCGCCAGGTTAATCCCAATCAATGGCGATCCCAAAAATAATGCGAAAGCCTTGATGGAAGATAATTTAAATATTCCCTTAACCTTTTCTGTTCTTTTTTAATTTCAGACCGGGCAATATGCCAAGGAACATATTCTTGCGGACAGGCCAGATGTGACGGTGAGTGAGTGATAGGCTACTCCGACTGATCTCAAAGATCTTGGCCTATGTTTTAAAAGTTCTATCACGCACCTGGTGACCGTGCGGTCGTAGATTTCCTGGCAGGACCGTTCTGTGCTGCCAATATTCCGCGCGGCTCTTCTCAGACATTTACCTGTGGTCGGCCGATACTGCTGTAATAAGCTGCCAACAAATTTCAAATACCTGCCCTTTATCAATCTATACCTACCGATCTATCTAATATATCCGTCTATCTGTCCGTCCGTCCGTCCGTCCGTCCGTCCATCCATCCATGTCTGTCTGTTTGTCTGTCTGTCTGTCTGTCTGTCTGTCTGTCTGTCTGTCTGTCTATCTATCTATCTATGCAACCATCCTTCCATCCATCCATCCATCCATCCATCCATCCATCCATCCATCTATCTATCTATCTATCTATCTATCTACCTACCTACCTCCATCCATCCATCTATCTATCTATTCCTTTTCACAAAAATATGACAATAAAGATTATACTGAAGCAAAAGGAGAACTCAAGCATAGGTAGTTGTATGCACTGTCAATTTGCAACCGTAGGCCTAAGCCTACTGGCCCAGCGCCCACGTTATTTTGTAGTCTCATGTGTAACTTGCAAGTCTTCAGTTCCCTGTCTCCGTCCACTACAATCACGTGACAGGCATGATCTTTTTGTCCCGCAAGCAACGACTTGTATGGTCAAAACTCGAGCTCTTGGTTAAAATATATTGCACGTGCGTTGTTTAACAGTATTATAATTATTGTATTGCATCTATCGACATTTTTGGAGCATCTCTCACAGTGTATGGTATCATTGTACACGTTATTTTCTGTTCTCATCCAGTGTTCCGCAGTGCGTTTGCAGGCGGTTCAATGAGGTGTATATACTTACTTACTTACTTACCTGATTATAGTGTATACGCTTGACGCCCTATTAACTGAACTTCCCCAAACTCGCTGCTCATCTGTACGATAATGAAGAGCAGCCTGAGGTGAAGTGACCTAGAAGTTTCTCCTCTCCACGGTCATATAGGTTCTCCCGGTATTAGTCCCTATGGCTGCCTAATAGCTGCTCAATGGACATTTTGAGCAAGCCCAGTGATAGGCAAATTGTAACCGAGGTAAACACCCAGGCTGAGAATAGGCTGAGAATAATATTATTATCGTGAAGGTTGGGCTTCAACCTCTAGTAGGATATTTCTTTGGATTTTACAGTAAAAATATTCATTGCTCACCTAAAGTCAACATCTAACCCCTGCAGTTACTTTTCTATAATTCTCGTATACTGCTTATGCTACACCTTCTGCACCGTCTTTTTTGCGTAGCCTACGTAGAGTCGTAGACCCAAACTATTAGTAAACCCACGCGCAAGCACAATATTAATATACTAGCAGGGGTACACGGCGTTGCCCGGGAATTTTATGATTCGGGCCGTTGCCCGCCAATCCCTCCCTCCCTCCGTCCTTCCCTCCATCCCACCATCCCTCCCACCCTCCTTCCATCCCTCCCACTCTCCCACCCTCCCTCCCTTCCACCCTCCCTCCAACCATCCCCTCCATCACACACTCCCTCCCACCCTCCCTTTCTCCTATCCTCCCTCCCTCTCACCCTCCCTCTCACCCTTCCACCCTCCCATCCTCTCTCTCTCCCTCCCTCCTACCCTCCCTCTCTTCCTCCTACCTCCCTCCCTCCCTCCTACCCTCCCTCCATCCTGCCTCCCTCCCTTCTACCCTCCCTCCCTCCATTCCTCTTACCCTCTTACCCTCTCTCCCTCCCTTCCTCTCTCCTTCCTACCCTCCCTCCCTCCCTCCCTGACCCACCACACTCACACCCCACCACACTCCGACCTCGACCGATACGCGACCCGTGAAATCCGGACTGGCAAATGCGCTGGCCTTAAACACCTCCAAACGGTTTCAACCGCTGCTTTTATGCGTATGGGACCGAAAGAAAAGTGCTGTCATAAGCCTGTGAGGAAAACGGCCAACAGAGAAACTGAGAGTTTTTACCCCTCCCCCACCCTGGCTCCCATGGTGGCAGAGATTCGCCGACCACCAATAACCAGTGTCGGGTCGACCCCGATTCCCCTGCGAAGGATTGGGGTCGATTACTTCAAAAGTATGGCTGTGCATTGCTAACAAGCAAGCAAGCAAGACCACAGACACACAGACTTACGAGAATATATATTAGATTATTATGCATCTGGGTCAATCCGTCTGATCCGTGCATAGGTTATCATGCACTAAATGGGTTTACCCTGAACTGAGCGATTAACTTAGCAGTCGTACTGGTTGTGGGAGAAGTAGGACTCTACCACCAGACCACGATGTATTCCTACAGAAGTTGACGGAATGGATAAATAGCAAATGGTTAGCAATCACGTCTCTTGCTCATAAAGCATTTGTGACCGGTGTCACGAAATAAAGTCTCCCCCGATACAAAGTCTCCCCCCGAAACAGAGCCACCCCCTGGCTGAAAATCTGTATAGGAAAACATTTTTCTGGTGTAAAAGCATACATATGTTCGCATAGGCGTAGGAGACGGGAGTCCAGGGGGCCGATGGTCCCCCCCAAAATTTCGGGCAAGTCTGTTTTTCGGGCAAGTAGACCCGGGAAAATATTAACCAAACTTCTTGAAGTTCAACGTTCATTAGTAGCCTATACCACATTATCTCCCAGTTCCACCTTGCCCGAATCGAGTTAGATATTAGCTCACAATAGCCATGGTTAGCAGAAATTCCCGAAAAAGTTCTGAATTCACGGTAGCATTTTATAAATAAGCTTAATGGCGAGAATCGCAGCAAATTCAAGAGCCGAAATTTGCCCGAAAATCTTGCCCAAATCGAGTTAGATATTAACTCACAACCATTGATAGCAGAAATTCCCGAAAAATTCTGAATTCACGGTAGCATTTTGTAAATAGATCTAATGGCGAGAATCGAAACAGATTCAAGAGCCGAAATTTGCCCGAAAATCTTGCCCTAGTGGGCCTAGTCGAGTTAGATATTAGCTCACAACAACTATGGTTGGCAGAAATTCCCGAAAAGTTCTGAATTCACGATAAATAATGGCTAGAGTCGCAGCAAATTCAAGAGCCGAAATTTGACCGAAAGTTGCGACTATTCGTTGCATTTGGGGAAATTCACAGCATGCAAGCTAGGTGCAATAGAACACGGAATTCACTGCCTGAATGACATCGAAATTGCTACTGGTCATGATGCAAAATAGACACGATAATCTTGCGATCATCAACATTGAACGTGCAGATCTTGGTCTGCTCTCTGAAAATTTGCAATCTTTTCCTTCTTGTCAAGTGTGCGGGATCAGGGTGTTGCGCTTGATAGCTCACTTATATTATGGGAAGGATAATATGTATACCTTAACTGAGCACATTTCCAAAAGCACACGTTCCTCTTATTTTCATTTAAGGTGTCTCAGGATTTTTCGCTGTTCTGTCTCCACCCATTGGCTTCCTCTCCGTGCTCACATACAATCTAAATTCCTCACTCTGATCTTCAAGGCTCAGCGGGGTTTTGCCCCAAATATCTGACCGACGTTATACTAAGGCCTCACTCAGCTTCCTCCAACCGTTCACTTCGTTCATCCAACAGACTTGACTCTTGCTTCCGCCTTCTAGAACTGCTGTGGCTCAGTCTTGATCACTTGCCTCAATTGGTCCTTCTCTTTGAAATGAGCTTTCTCCTTGCGTTCGCTCCATACACTTTCTGTGGCAGTCTCTCTTCTTCATTCTCTCATCTTAAAACCTGCCTCTTCGAGCGCGGTTTTGCGCGCTAGAAGCACCTCTGAACGGTGCACCCTGCTAGAGGCTCTTTGTAGATGATTAGATACAATACAAAGCAACGTACAATTATTACGCTAATTTAATAAGTTGCTCGTGTGAAGTTTGAAGCGGTTAAGCGTCAGGAATATATACATAGGCTACATAATAAATTTGCATATATATGCCTAAAATTACCCAGCCTGGTCCCTATAATATGACCGGGCCCCGGTGTATTTGTCCCTTGTCCCCGGGTGTGGGTGGAAGAACAGAGATGGCTATGTGTGCACGACGTCAATTATTCCGGGTCTAATTTTTCGGGCAAAAGTAAAATTTTTGCGCCCCCACTGCTGAAATGTCCCCTACGCCTATGTATGTTCGTATTAAATAATGTAGCAACGTAAACTAACGGTTTAATATGCTGATCTATAAATTTTATGCGATTGTAGCCGATTTCACGTTGAACGGGGTAGACTTTGTTTCGTAGGCGGAGGAAATATTCTCTCCCCTCGGAGACTTTATTTCAGAATATAGTCTCCGGGGGGCGAATTTATTCTAGAACAGATCCGCCGGGGAGAATCTGTTTCGAAATAAAGTCTCCGGGGGAGACTTTTAGAGGCGAGACTCTGTCACGCGACACCGGCCAGGAGAAATTTACCACCTGTGAGACCCAGATAATTATGGTCCTTTTTCTCCAAGCCGGTCACATATTTAACTCTTCAGTGTATATAAATATATACATATATATATATATATATATATATATGATTCTGCCTTTAAAAGTTTGAATGCTTTATATACTTAACCTTTAACCTTACCAGTGTAATAAGTTGGTTTTTACATGCATTAATTATCAGGTTGAGATTGTGCCTGAGGGCAGCATGGTAACAATGGACTACCGCGAAGACCGTGTGAGAGTTTTTGTCAACAAGTGCGGCAATGTAGCTAGCACGCCTAGGATCGGGTAGCTCGGACCTTGAGCTGGAGTTCTGACCTTGAGCCGGAGCTCTGACCTTTAACTGGAGAAATCGTGCATCGAATTCCTGTGGATACTGCTCGTTCCACGAATACAGCCAATGATTAGGCCGCCATTTACTTCTAGCTCTCTACAAACTTTTCAACCAAGTTTCATCAATTTCATTTAGTGTCATTTGTTGGCGTATTGAATCAACATAGGCTAACGTAGATAAATATATGAAGCTGTTTTAGGATTGCTCCATAAGCTGAGAATTTAAAATATTTCCATACATTTTGCTCTATTCCTATTTTGCTTAGACGATGAGACTTTCATGAAAGCCATAATAACTTGTATCATTCAGGCTTCTGTATTTTTAATTTAGAACCGAGTCAGTTTTGAGTTTCTGCGCTAACTCCTTTCAATAGCCTAGGTCTGCTTGACACTCCAGTAAAGTTTTTGCAGAATATTGGTTTTTATTTGGAAAGTTTAACCTATAACCATCAAATAACCTATTGTTCTTGTTATCCCGGTAGGCCTAACTGATAACCCTTTGAATTTCTGTTGCTAGATTAGATTGGTCACTTTAGTTTCATAATAGAAGTTATGCAGTTTGTCTTGTCTTGATTTCATATTATAGAAGTCTACAATTCAACAGGAAACACACTATTAGGGGCCATCCATATATTACGCACGTAAAAAAGCGTCTTTACGCCCCCTCTCCCGTATGCACCCGTCCGTAATTTTGCTGATCCTCCACCCTATGCGTACGCGTGAATATGCTTCTCTACCCCGCCCCCACAAAGGCTATTTAGTATTTAGTTGGTAGGCCCTAATCTATGAAAAATTTTATTTTACGCAGGCTCTTATTTATTTTTATTAACCTTTATTCGCCTCTGTCTATGTTATACATCATATAATTTGCAAGCTAAAATTTGGCTCTTATGGCTCACTGTTCAGATCTGAGCAGAATTTAATTGTAATGTAATCAAATGCCATAGGACACAGGATAATACAGAGTTAGAAAACATATAGGGAAGTGTGGACATTTATTTTGCGTACGTAAATTTTTAATGGTTAAAATAAGTTTTGGCGAATACACACTGCGCAGTGTCTTAATTTAATAATCATGTTATCTGACAAGGGCTATAGTAGGTCTAGGCCTATCCCGTGCCTGCTACCAGTCTAAAAAAGAGGCGCTCCCACCTACAACGCGGACACTGAATCGGAGTTTCACGCAGAACCGCACGAGCAATTGCGAGTGAAGGACTTGCTCAAGGTCCCACGCGGCGGCTTGAGGTGGATTTGAACCTGGAACCTTCGGGCTCCAATGCACCGGTACTACCACCAGGCTAAATGTGTCATCGCGCCCCATAGCGCTTGTTATTCTGTCGGGAATATTTCGCACTAACCCAGCCACTCGATCCTTTCCCTCAACTGTAACCTACGTTATCGGCCCTAGAAACTCGTTTTCTGTTTAGGACAATATAGGCCTATATATTTAATTCATTCCTTCTCTGGACTTAGGTCTATAATATATAGAGCCGCTTCAATGAAACTTCTCATGAGAAGGGTTCCCAGTCAAGACAAGGCAAAAGAAAAAGACTTGAGAGCTTAGGAAACAAAGTTTGATTTGTGTCGGACGTGATAAACGCAGCTTTGAAGGGAGGAAGTCATTCCAGATGTAAGGCCCTACAACCGAGAAATCTCGACGCTGCCTGGCCGCTTAGCGAGTCCGTAGAACAAGGAGTTGCCTCTTCAGAGCAGAGCGAAGAGCCCGACGCGCTCAACGTCAGAGACTGTGGGCGACGGAGATCGAGTAGGCGTATGTAAGATGGAGCGCATGCAGCCAAGGATGTAGGATGCAACCAGAGCAGCAACAGAGGCGGATCTAGGGGCCAATCCGGCTATAAGATGGAGCTCATGCAGCCAAGGATGCAGGATGCAGCATTTAGCAATTTCTTTATTTTTGACTAGCTATACTGGCTCAGAAAGTTGGCGTGGCTCCCCGCCAAGAGTAGTTCCGTAGGCCCCACGAGGTCCGCGCGCAGGGCTCAAGAACACTAGAGCACTGTACGACTAAAAAAGGTCATCAAATATTTTGGCGGATAAAATGGTATCTTTTTCTTGAAAATTGGACGAATGACTAAAAAAAGGTCATCAGATTTTTCGGCGACCAAGACGAACTTTTTCCCCGGTCCCAAGACCGAAAATTTTGCCCCCCTTCGAAAATTTCTGTGACCGCCCTTGAGCAGCAATCCCATGCGATATAGCCTACGTTGGGGTAGAGCCCTGCGCCGGCCGCGCCGGGCCGTCGCCGCCGACATTTCTTTAGCGCCGCCGCCGCCGCCAATTTTTGTTGATCGGCGCGCCGTCGCCGCCGCCGCCGACAAATTGTCGGCGCGCCGCTGATGCCACCCTGATGATTTTTTCTTTTTGTTGTATTTTTCATGTCTCGCATGATTTCGCCATAAAATTGCCGGTCAGTGCGAAATAGGCATATTTTTCACATTTTCTACTCAGTGTGTTTTGACAGAAGAAAATTGAAGCGGCCCATAATAACTTCGCTACACGGTATTATCATTATCGACTGGGTGGCTGTTTTGTTTACACTTGTATGCTAAGACATCTTACGGGCATAATTTCGCCTGTCAGTGCAGATAACTCAGATATATTGGAAGATAATTTGCAAGGTCGTTGCTCGGGTGTAGTTTCTAAGAGACGATGAGCATCAACAAACAGCCTTGCAAATGATGCGTTGCACCTCGATAAAACGACACGAGTATGGGTGTGTTGAGTAACAGAGAGACGAGGTTTCCTCCCACCACCACCACCCAATGTCGGTCTGTGTGTGTCTTAGTCCTTGCACTTAGTACAGAATGAATGAAGGAAATAGAGACGTAGGGACTTTCAGCCAATAATATGAGTAATAATACAGACAAGAGGGAGATAAAATAATGCAGGGCAGTTAGACATGACATACATGCAGTGTAGTTTCTTGGACTCCTCAAAAGATATCTGTTTGCGATTTTCAAATTAGACCTATATATTGCCGTTTCTCTAGACTCTACCTCTTCGAATACAGTCAGAATGCGGTATGTGGTAGGGAGATCGTCAGACAGATAAGCGAATATGTTATGGGCCTATGCTTAATATGGCTATAATGGCTGGCTATTATAAGTATATAACTAGAGACAGCAGATTAAGAGAATCAGACAGCCTGGGCTAAATTAGGTTTGCATATCGGGTAACGCATAGATTCCCTCCACTAATCTTTGTCCATCGCCAACTGCTCCGCCTCCTCACACCGGTAGACCCTCACACCATCCCAAGACTTCTCCGAACATCACAAACCTCAGAACTAGGGTGACATCTCTCGTCAGCCTATTAACTCCCCACGCACGATCAGCTATCATGTATGGCGACAGGGTTGCATTATATCAAATCGTCGTCCGTAGCCAAATGAAGCTGGGCGGCTGTTAGAGCAAAGAGCTCTCTCTCTCTCTCTCTCTCTCTCTCTCTCTCTCTCTCTCTCTCTCTATATATATATATATATATATATATATATATATATATATATGTGTGTGTGTGTGTGTGTGTGTGTGTGTTTGTGCGTGTGTGGTGTGTGTGTGTGTGTGTGCGTGTGTGTGTGTGTAGCGCGCTCGCCATATTCCGGTAATTTATACAAGGCAACCCTACTTATAACTGAGTCTGAAGGCAGTTCGCTCTGCCATCCTAGTGTAGTGTATCCTCGTCTTTCTCTCGTATAAAAACTTGCCTTTTTCTCTGAGTTAAACGCACTGGGAGCGCTTCTGAAAGGCTCTTGCTGCGAGAAGCGCTTTATAAATGGTCAGATAAGACAAGACTTAGATTAACAGAATTACACATAAGACAAACAGCCAGACACAACCAGTCGCTCAACCACACAGGTTATCTGATATGCCGACATAATGATGAATGCCACTGCTTGAGATTTAATGACATTATGTCTCACAATACAAGTCCACGCTGTATGTATACGCGTACCCTTATGATTGTAATCTCCATCCCAGCGCCTTACACGTATGCAGTACTATAGGTCCTTCCCATGCCGGCCTGCACATCAGACAACGCATCCCCACCACTCGTCTCTGCCCATCGTATGCTGCTCCGCCTCCCCTCAACTCCTCTTTTACACTGTATACCAGCGTCAGAATCAGGTTACCTCTCAAACACATTTAGGTTTTCAGGCTATACACCAGGGTCAAAGACATCTAGCCTCTATAAAATAAAGCTATTGTATACATGTAGAAGCCCTTGCCAGGGTTTGTAGTACGTCTGATTTATATCAACCGCACCAAAAGCCGAGGACCAATTTGCGTTGAGACCTCCGTGCCTAAGCCCACGGACCTCTCTTAGCAAAAGCAAGTTGTGGCATGCATTGCTATTGCCGTATACCCTATGACTAATGCATTTTGGTCGCGAACATTTACACGGATGTTTCAATCTTGTGGATGGACAATGCGGCTAATGAATAATAGGTCCTATAATCTTATGATACTTCTTGAACCCACATGTAGGTTTAGAACTGTAGCTGTCAGGTCAGCATCTAAAAACTGAACCTTTTGAAGGTTAACTCATATTTTGTTCATCAGTCTAGCATTAGAAATTTTATTTTTCAGTAAAAGTTTCTCAATTTTATGCATATTTGATTTCAATCCATATTTCTTACCACGCTGCCTCTGTAATTTTTGCTCTTACTTCATTATCTTTCTTCAGCTTCAGAAGACCTTCGCCCCTCTGACCTTGGAGGTCCCTTGAGGGCCTTTCCAGATGGCCCTGGACCGATCTTGGGGCAGTATCTTCTTTTGCTCCAAGACGCCGCGCTGCGCCGCCGTCGCCGATATTTTGATGGCGCCGTCGCCGCCGACTTTTGTTGGGCGGCGCGCCGCCGCCGCCAACCAAAAATGACCGGCGCGTCGCCGCCGGAAGTACAAAGTCGGCGCAGTGCTCTGCGTTGGGCTACGGGCAGCCAGCTCAACACATCACGTATGCAGGCAGAGCCGCAGAAACAGAGGCGAATAATTATTTGGGAAGTCGTCCAATGATCATGAGCGGAGCAGCGGAGCAGCGGAGCAGCGGAGCAGCGGAGCAGCGGAGCGCAGAGCCCAATTTAATCGTCCAAAGGGTCTGACCAACTAGGATAACTTCGAGCAGAAAATATTCGCGTAACAAAGGCATGCACACAGAGAGCGGAACTGGCGAATTTGATAGTGACAGCTTCAAGCCGTCAAACGATTTAATTAGCATTCAATCAAATTTTTCGTTTAATCAAAAAGCCGATTTCGTTATCGTAATCGTAAACTCGAAATTTCTAAAGCGCCACTCGAAAGCCAAGCGCGGGGCACCACTTATTCACGAGCGCTGCGTTGAGTTAGAAGGGTTGTCCGTGAGAGTAGTCCGTGGTGGTCCGGGTCGAGTTACCATAGGATCAGGATCAAATGCGTTGAGTTAATAGGATTGTCGGTAAGAGTAGTCCATGGTGGTCAAGGTCGAGGTACGTAGGATCAGAGGGGTCGAACAGCGACTAAGGTGGTGTCGTCTGAGCCGGGAATTGAAGGGTGGGGTATCAGATGAAACAGGGTAAGAGTTATTGAAAAGGAGTGTCTTTAGTTTCGAGTGAAAGGCCCGAGGTGTGATGGGTAGAGGAGCCTGAGGAAGGTTGTGGTGTGTGATTAGTATTGATGGTGGAGGGACTGAAAAGGATCGGAATTCAGGAGGCAGATCATTCCAAAGGCGTGGTGCTGAGATGGATATGGCTCGGTTGGAGAACTTGAGATGACTTGTGCCCGGCGGTCGAGAAAGTGTAAGGCAGGCGGATGATCGGGTAGAACGGGTAGGCTGGATGGTGAAGAGTTCGCGAAGATAACTGGGCTGAGAGCATTGCAAAGAGTTGTAGGTTAAGGAGAGAACTTTGAAGTGGATTCGCTCTGGGATTTTCAACCAGTGAAGTGACTTTAGAATGGGGGGTGATGTGATGATGTCTGGGTGTTCTGGTGACGGCTCTAGCTAGCTAGAGAATTTTGAATGAGTTGGAGGCGCTTATGTTGTGAGTAGTCAAGGCTTAAGAACAGAGAGTTGAAATAGTCAAGTTTTGAGTGGACGATGGACGTCGCAATGGTAGAAGCAGTTTTGAAATCGAACATACATGTAGGTCGGATGCGACGGAGGTCCCGGATGTGCATGAAGCAGGAACGCGATAGGTTTTAGATGCGGTTAGAGAAGGAGAGATGCGAATCAAACATTACACCAAGATTGCGGACAGGAGCATCCGAAGTAAAGGTAAGAGACGAAGAGTTAGTCGATAGGTGTTTTGAAGGGTCTGGGATTTTGAGGATAATTCCAAAAGGAAAGGACGTTGGCAGTGTGCTAGGCTAAAGCATATCTGGCACACAGCATTAATTAACTGTATTTGATGGGTGAGAATGGATGTACGGTATGCTTTAATATCATCAGCGAAGTGTTTAAAATTGTTGACTTTACAAGTTCTTCTTTGTTTTTCATTCAATGCGTCTTCAGGCTATACTCAGCGTTCAGTTCTGCGATGCTATGTATATTCGTTTAATAACTTTAATTCAATAAACAACAAACAGAACGCTGTAAGTTTACGTACGTTAGCAAAATTGACGGTGTGACTGTTTAACACTTAGGGGGGGTGGGGGCAAGAGTGGCATAAAGTCACAAACTGTGGAATAAAATATGCCGTATTAAACATATCAAGATGAATCTTGTTTTGTAGTGTAGGTAGATCATCGGTGCATCCATAAAATTGCTTAAATTGCTACTGGGTACGATTTCTTCTTCAAAATCTGGCTTGCGATGGAGGCACCCAAAAGGCCACTCTTGCCCCAACAGGTGGGGGCATGAATATCATGCCACTTTTACCCCTTGTTGAGGGCAAGACTGGCATGCCCTTCGTACCCCAGGGACAGTAACATAGGCTACATTTTCAACAATTTTGCTTTACAGCAATAAGCAGGAATTTATGTTTTACATATTAAATCAGACTATTGCACACAGCAATGCATAGTGTGATGAGAAGTTCCTTCCCTGAAATCCCTCAAGTAGGCCTACCGGTTTTGCTAAGCAATCTACAGAATTGGCACTCTGTATTAAGCTTGAATCATAAAAATCACAACAATGTTAAATATTTTCTGACATTTAGACAAAAGTCTTAGTCAGTAAACAACAAAGGCAAAGCACACAAGAAATAAGTCTATTGTGACTTTTAATTTTCTGTGTTTTAAATGCATTTTTTATTTCTCGGCTTCCATTGTCATTCCATTTTCAGGTACCTGCCATCGCAGAAGGTAGCCCCCTCTTTGCTCCATCTTATGCACGTTTTCCTCTGTAGACTTGCTTTGCACGCACTTGACTTCATGCAGCATTGCTAAATATTCGCTCCTTCTTTTACGCTTGCCAGCAGCAGTAGGCAGAAGAACCTGGCGATGGCTTTTCTGAACAAGAGAACTAGACGTCAAGCCTTTACCTGAAGCCACTTTATTCCTAAGCGCTGCTTTACTTGCCTGAATTGCTCACAGGTGAGGATATGCTGAGTATCAGCTGTATCACTATCTGAATTTCTTCGCAGATGAGCAGTCATTGAGCATTGGCTGGGAGTCAGTGGCAGCACTGTTTGAATGTCCTCATAGGTGAGATGGGCTAAGCCTGTCATGTTTACATTTCCTGGAAGAACCAGACAGGAACAGTTTCTCTCTTTCTATCTCATCATTTATCTCAATTTCGTCAAAGAAAAATATGAGCAGTTGACACTCTTATATGACTTTTTTTCAAAGGCAGGTGCTACCTTGACATTGATTGCACTATCTTGTGTTTTGACTTCTCAGTTGTTAGTGCTCGTAGGTTTCCCAAGACAGCACGCTGATTGAGCACGGAGCTCTGGTTTTCCGAAGCGATTTGAGCTTTGCATTGATTCTTTGAATTCTGGTGCATGATGTTCCAAGTTTTCTTTCAATCGTAAACTTTTGGAACCTTTTCATTTTCGTGTCCTGTTTTAAAGTTGCTACTGTATAATATGGGCTACTGGTGCTGCCTTTCCTGATTATGTCTTCTCAACCAAAGTCCGTGGCTTTGGTGTCACTCTGGACCAAGAGCTCACTTTAGCTCCACACATTCACTCACTCAGCCATTAGAGTGGTCCACAAACCATAGCCAAAAAATTAAGTTTTTAGAATTCTTTCTCCACAAGGCTTATTTTTTTCCACTTGGGTTAGATAGTCTCCCTGTAAAATTTCAGCCTGATTGTGCAACATTTAGAGGTCAACCCTTTCTGAGCATTTTACTTGAGTGCTGATAATGTCTTTACGTCATGTTAACCGTCGTTATTAGACTAATATGGCTTCGTCTAATTTGAGATCCGACCCAGAGCACTGGCTGTGGGAAAAGCAGTCTCTCGATTGTCTACTGCAAGATTACCACGCAGCCTGGATGGACAGCAACTGCTTCAGTTTCATCATATCACTAAAGGGAGGCCCCTTCCGGAAAGTTACAAAATGGCCAGTGATGCATTTGGGTGCTTGCCAGAATACCAACACAGCTGGCTGACTGGTGTGTCAGGAAACTATCAAAGCTTTATCAGAACTACCTAACTCTGAAGACTCACTGACCACTATAAAGAAAAAGTGACAAGATGAAGACGACATGTTCAAGAGTGATCTTCAAAAATTGTTTGATATTGCCTCGAGTGATGTGATGACAGAAATCCAGCAAGGCTAAGATCGGGAAATCCTTCGAATAGGTCCTGCAAAGAACAGACGTATTTTCCAGCAGCATGAGTGGAGTAAACTTAAAGACAGCAGCAAAAGAAAGCAGAGAGAGGCACCCGCAGGAAAAAGAGAGAATGGTGAAAATTAAAAAGAAGAACACAAGACAATGGCAGTTATGAAGCAGCAGGTGAACTTTCTGCGTTGGCATCTATAGAAGAATTTGAATACATTGAAGAGTATCAGACAACTTAGTCCCAGTGCGTATGCAATACATCTACACTCTACAATGTCTGCACAAACAGCTGCTACTAACTGCCTCATTATTAAAAAAAGATCCAAGAACATCATCCAGTCCTCTTTAGTTTAGTTGTTGGGATGTTGGTGCTTTGTTTCATGTTGGCCTTCAAGACCGTGATTCTTGGTCTGTAGATGGAGGTGTCACACTAGCGATTGGTTATGACATTAATTTCAGAAATCATATTTTCTAGAAGTTCGGAATAAAAGAAGGACAAGAATGGAAGAACAAAAGTGCACACTGGCAAGTCTGCTATTACCTCACTGAGAAGGCAATATGTTGCCCAGCATCGACGGATCAAAGGAAAATATGGACCGCATAGCTACTATTGTCATTGGAAATTGTCAGGAAAAACTCTTGGCAATCACAAAAAATGGTGAACGGCATTCAAGAAGGCGACTCTCAGGTCAATACCAGTGTTGAAGTACGGTAATTGAGAAATAGAATCTCCCCAGACATCGCTCAATGTCGCTCAGGTCGTACATTAACCATTGCGGAACAATTTATCTACATCTGTCCAAATAGCATAAAAAGTGTCAAATGGGTTGACCTCTAAATGTCATTTGTTTTCATTAAAAAAATTTGTGATTATTATAATCATGATAAGGAACAAAACAAGCGTTGTGGAGAACTGAAATCTGTTAGATGAATTTTGTGGACCAGTCTACTCAGCCATGTCTGTTATTATCAACTGCGTCAACTACGTAGGCCTACTGTTGCTCGCTCGCTTTAAGGCAGCACGCTGGTTGAGCGCGGAAGAGTGCCTGTCTGAGTTGCCTTGATCGCGTCCTGCTCTCTGCAGCCTGCCATATTGGCCCCATACCCATACCCAAATTCAGCCATTATCTCCAGCTATAATTATGCTTGACGTTCTCAACTATAGTTTCCTGTCAAGCAGCAAATAGCGAATAGGATCTCTACCCTAGTCTGGCACTGCCTGCTAGGCCTTGCTCCTTCCTACCTTTGAGAGCTCTGTAACCCTACTCTTAGTGCTCGCCACTTCCGCTCCATCGTTCAATTTTTGAAAAGTCTGTTCTCGCCCCCCCCCTTTGCTCGTGTCCTACTTCCACTATATGCATCAACCTGGAATGGCCTTCCTCTGACACTCTGCTCCCTTTCTAAAAGTCATTCTCAGGCTTTCCTCTCTCATCTTAAGACAGTTTTATTTGGCCGCGCTGAGGTTGAGAGCACGTATGAGTAATCTCCTTGAAGAGGTGCTATACAAATGCATTTAATGAATGAATGTCCTGTTGAAGTTTCTTCACTTTTTGTTTGTCTGATAGTTCTGTATTATTGGCCGATTCCAACCTAACGTTGGTTGCCTTCTTCACTTCATCCTGCACTGGCCTAGCAGATCTCCTAGTCACAGACATGTCCCGACGCTTTGTTCAAACGTCAATGGGCATAATTACAGGCATGCACAAAGCCAGGATTCCAATGGCGTAGGTCAATAGCTTGAAATTCCATGCTTTATCATTGCCTGGCATTTCGAGAAATCTCCACTAGACACCATTTTCATAGCATAACACAATACTTCGTCAGTGTGACTTTCTCGCTGAGTTTTACGCTTATATATAACGTTGAATCACATAGCACATTATGTACAATGCCAAACTAATATACCGGTAGGATACCTGTGGGCAAAACTGGCATACCGCTGGGGCAAAACTGTCATACCGCTGGGGCAAAATTGTCAGTGATGGGGCAATAGTGGCACGTAAAACGGGGGCAAGAGTGGCATACAATGCTACTTTTGCCCCGATTTGGGTGCTCATAATTACGAGTATCTGTCGACATTATTGCGTTGCCTAATTTCTTTAAACTTTTAGCATTTAAAAGAACACACATTCCTGCATAATACAAAATAAAACTTTAACAAGTGCGATCTTAATACTGAAAGTGAGCAACATATCTGTGATACTCACGAGAGTTGCAAATAACGCGAAAAATCTCTTAATTCACTTTAAAACTCGAGTTATTAGCGTTTTAAGACAGGTTTAATCAATATATCACTCACGCTTCCGCTTTAGTAAAGAGTCGACAGTCTGCATGGCGTCCTACTCGCCCAATAATAATTCCTATAGCAATCCGGTTGACAAACCGAAACCGGTTACAGTGTACAATTATGCAGTTGAAACAATGTTATTCTGAAGAACGAAGATCACAGAAATATTAACTATACTATAACAGAACAAATACATTGCAATAATTGTATTAGGCCATAGTCAGCACACACACCCGCCTCGCAGGGGCGGTTCATGTTTGGCTTTTCTGGGAAGCGTGGGTGTGGTGGAGGGTTGGCGAAAACCCGAAATTTAGCGGTCAACGATGGGTACCACAGTGGAGTAGTGCTTAAAACCCTAAATTTCCCGGGCAACACCGGGTAACACATCTAGTATTTATATAAATAAAGAGAAGATTCTGTGTCTGTCTGTTTGACGGGGAGGCATTTCGATAGTTTAGCCCCTTTTCACTACAAACCTTCACTACTGTGTCCGTCTCGGCATGGGACACGCAGTGGAGGGGTTCGCGAATCTCTGCCACCATGTGGGGGCAAAAACCCTCATTTTCCTTATTGGCCGAAAACCTCAATTTCACGGGTGTCGTGGGGGTGTGGTGGGATATGTGTGGGAGTGGGGGGTGGAGGAAGAAATGTTATTCCCAAACCAAAATTTCACGGGTGGCATAACGGTTGAGGTTAGAGCGTGGTGGGGTTTCGTGGGTGTGGGGGGACATGGGTGGAAGTGGATGGTGGGGGGAAGAAATTTTATCCCCAAACCAAAATTTCACGGGTGGCATAACGGTTGAGGTTGGAGTGTGGTGGGGTGTCGTGGGGTGTGGGGGACATGGGTGGAAGTGAGTGGTGGGGGGAAGAAATTTTATCCCCAAACCAAAATTTCACGGCTGGCGTACCGGTGGAGGTCGTAGTGTGGTGGGGTGTCGTGGGATGTTGTGGAGGAGTGAGGGAGGGAGTGAGGGATGGAGTGAGGGAGAGACGGAGGGAGAGAGAGATGGAGGGAGGGAGGGCGGGTGAGAGGGAAGTGTTGGAATAACGACAGTATGTACTATTAGTTATTGTAGGATCCCTTAGTCATGTGACTAGTTAGGCGTCCTCTTCGTTCTCTCGCCATGTTGTGGACATCTTGAATGGTTTCATTTATCTTCTTTCGGAATTATACTCTGCTATCAGGTTATGGGCCCAGCTACCGGCCAGTTACTAAATAATGTTTAAAAGTTTAGAAACAAGTTAGTGACTCGGAACTGCGACTTTGTAGGTTTAAAGAAATCGGAACGTTTCGATAGTAAACCTATGTTCGAGCGTTGGTAAAAACGTTAACAAGTCGCGTGAGTCAGCGAGTGAAAGAAGAAAACATAAAATGGCGGAATCCAATGAAACAAGGTTCACAGTAACGAAATTAAACAATGCCAATTATCAAGTCTGGAAGTTCAAGGTAAAAATGTTGCTTATTAAAGACGATTTATGGACAGCTGTGAATGACGACACACCTGACCCAATTCCGGACGGTTGGCAAAGAAAGAACGAAAAGGCGCAATGCACAATATCACTATCAGTTGAAGATAACCAGTTAGTTCACATTTGCAATTGTAGCAGTGCAAAAGAAATGTGGCGGGAGCTACAGAAAGTGCATGAAAGGTCGAATCTAAGCAGTAAGATGTACCTGCGTAAGAAGCTATATAAGATAAAGCTACAGAATAATCAGAACATGCAGGAATACATAAGCGCAACCTTGCAACTCGTTGAGCAATTGCGTGGTGTTGATGAAGAAGTATCTGACCAACAAGTGGCTACTCTGTTGCTCGGTGGTCTACCAGATGAGTACGAAACATTAATAACAGCTTTAGAAGCCAGAGAGGAAGATGAACTTACTCTAGAATATGTTAAAAACAAGCTTGATGATGCATACAAGCGCAAGAAAGATTCAGAAAATGACTCAACAGAAGCAAAAGATGAATCAGCAATGTACTCAAGCAATACTAGACCTAACAATCGCACCAACTATCGTCATGATAATCAGCATAAAGACAAAGAAACAAGAGCTTGTTTTGTTTGTAAAAAGGCAGGCCATTTAAAAATCGACTGCAGAGTATGGAAGGCAAGAATGGAGCAAGAAAATAAACAGCCAAAATTAAAACACAAAGCGAAAAATGTCGTAACAGAAAGATTGAGTGATTTGGGCAACGGTGACACTAATCACAGCAGTTTTACAATCGGCATTGGTCAGAGAACAAGTGACTGGTTTATAGACTCCGGAGCAACAACCCATATGACAAACAATCTGAATTTCTTTGAAGAACTAGATCAAACAAAATCTGACAAAATTTATATTGCTAATGGAACATGTCTAATTGCAGATGGAATTGGAAATGGTTTTCTGGAATGCATTTTAGACGATGGTACAGTGAATAAAATCAAAGTCACAAACGTTTTATATTCACAAGGATTAACAGGAAGTTTGTTATCAGTGAAGCAACTGCCAAGCAAAGGAAAGGAAATTGAATTTTCAGGTAACCAGACTGGCCCCAGAACTACATAGTTCTATGTCCACTTTTTGCGAAACTGAGAAAACCGAATTTTAAGATTTGGTGACGAAAATGTTTTTCTCTGTTTCATTGATGGCGAATAAATTTACATTTTCGGACAGCACTGTTTTTCCCTAGTATGATCATAATATTTATTTTGATCATAATTTCAATTTAATATGAGTAATTTATGTATAAATATGGCATGGGTGACCATTTTTGGGACATAGAACCTAAGCGTCACCATTACTCCAGGCAACATTAGTGCTATAGGGGTTTAAGTCCGAGTCACGTGTTCTAATCTCTCACTGCTATTGGCTATGGACATAACGCTGTTTAACAATTTTGCACATACCTCGTTGGCGGTTCTATCTAAAAGCACGTGATACGAAATTACACATTCTATTGGCTATGGACATAACGCTGTATAACAGTTTTGCATGTATACCTGCTTTGCGGTTCTATCTAAAAGGCACGTGATATGAAATTACACATCCTATTGGATGTGGACATGTGCCTTTACAGCTTTTAAAGACCTTCAAAATTTATGGACATGGAACTAGTCTGCACTGGCATATAGGCATTTAGAAAGCGTTTCCCGTTAAGCTAGACGGCTGAGGACATAGCCCATGTCATCCCGGTAACGAATATAGCGTTAGGTTGATTTTTCAAAAAAGTGGACATAGAACTATATAGGCCTAATTCTGGGGCCACGCCTGAGTGTTCAATAAAATACAACGGAAAGTTGTTGGCTGTCGGGAAATCTGAAAACAATTTATACAAGTTGTCATGTAAGAACATTCCTGAAGTTGCGAACATGGTCAAGTTTGAAACTAAACATGAAAATTGTATTCACATGTGGCACAGACGTTTAGGGCATAGAGATCCAAACGCTGTTAAAGATATTAACAAGCAAGGAATTGCTACAGGAATCCAAATCAAAGGTTGTAATGTAAAGATAAAATGTGAACATTGCATAAAAGGTAAAGCCACACAGAAACCATATCCTGAAGCCAGTACACTTCGCACAGAACATCCATTGGACTTGATCCACAGTGATGTTTGTGGTCCTATGAAAACAATGTCATCAGGAGGAAGCAAATATCTTGTGACATTTATCGATGATTTCTCACGATATACAAAATGCTATCTTATCAAAAGGAAGGATGAAGTATTCGGGAAATTTCAAGAATTCATTGCAGAAGTCAGTAATCAGTTTCAAAGAAAACCGAAAATCCTAAGATCGGACAATGGTGGTGAATATACTGGAGATAAGCTGAAAAACTATCTGAAGCAAGAAGGAATTCGACTTCAAACAAGTGTGCCATACTCACCATCGCAGAATGGAGTAGCTGAAAGGAAGAATCGATCAATAATCGAAATGGCAAAATGTATGCTGCTCGATGCAGCATTACCGCTGAAATACTGGGGAGAAGCAGTTATGACAGCAGTATACCTACAAAACAGACTGCCAACAAAGACAACAGATAAAACTCCTTTTGAACTGTGGAATGGAGAAAAGCCAGACCTTTCACATATCAGAATATTTGGATGCAAGGCATATGCATACATTCCAAAAGAGAAAAGAACTAAATTCGATGATCGAGCAATCGAAGCAATCCTAGTAGGATACAGTGAACAATCAAAGGGATACAGGTTGCTGTTGACAGATTCAAACTCAAACAGAATAATAATCAGTCGCAGTGCAACATTTGATGAATCAGATTCAAACAATGGAATGACAATTACAGAGGTAATAATGAATCCAGATAACACAGAAAAATCAAAACCTGTTAAAATTGAAAAAGAAGCGAAAACACAGATGCCTCTAAAAAATAATAACAATCAAGTCAAAGAAGATGACAAAACTGAAACAGCTGACGCTGAAATAACAGATGAAAATATCGATCAACCCAGAAGATCAACCAGAAGTAACAAAGGCATACCAGCAGAAAGACTTTCATTAATGGTTCAAAATGAAATTAGAATGGAACCTTCATCGTGGAATGAGATGAAGATGTTACCAGAAAATGAACAGAAAAACTGGATGAGAGCAGCAGAAGAAGAGATGAATTCACACAAGGAAAATAAGACTTGGATATTGTGTGATCTTGTGGTTGGGTATGTTAATGCAGACTGGGCAGGCTTACAGTTTACAGAGACTTACAGTTTCGTGGAATAATTAACTTGGAGTATTGCCCTAGTGATCTAATGTTAGCAGACATTATGACCAAGCCATTAGCAAGGGACAGGCTATGTAACTTAAGCGATGAGATTGGCTTGTGCCTTGATAATTGATAATTAACTAATGTTAGATGGGGTTACTGTCGAGTGGGGGTGTTAGAATAACGACAGTATGTACTATTAGTTATTGTAGGATCCCTTAGTCATGTGACTAGTTAGGCGTCCTCTTCGTTCTCTCGCCATGTTGTGGACATCTTGAATGGTTTCATTTATCTTCTTTCGGAATTATACTCTGCTATCAGGAAGTAGGGAGGTAGGCTGGTGGGTGGGAGGGAGGAGGGACAGACGGACACGGACGGACGGACGAAGTGACGGAGGGAGGGAGGGAAAGGCAACCCGGGGCTAAGCCCCCCTTAAAAAGGTCATCCGGGCTTTTTTACATGCAAACTGAAATATTTCCACGATTTGCGACCGGATGACTAAAAAAGGTCGTCAGAAAATTTGGCGGATGAGAATGGAAAATTTCCTCCCGCGAGGATTCGGCCCCCCAAAACTGAAATCCTGGCGCCGCCACTGCAAATGTCTACTAATTTTCATCCATTTCCTGCTGATCTGCGTACGCACCCTACCACTAACTTCGTTTCATAACAGTACTACAGTTCGACTTTATATAGAGATGTATGGGTCAGTCATCCTTTATATACTCTGGTTGTTCGGTGCGGCATCATCAAAGTGCGGAATTGGTCGCTCTCAGATCTTGTGTGGCCCGTTTTTAAAGCCGTTATTTGCTAACCTCTCTACTTCAGCAATAACCTTACAAAATAACGTAGAAATAACTTTGCTTATTGTCGATACCTGCCCCTTACCTTTTATCTTTATGGTAATGTGATGTAATGTAAATCTTCGAGAATTTCTCAGCGCCCACAAAAGCCACGTCAGGGAGACCAGCTTATACACCGGCGCTATATCAAATCAAGTCCGCAATAGCCAGAGCTGCCGTTACCGTTCCGGTGCCAGGTCAAAATCCGAGGAGGTCAAGCCGAGGAGACAGCGTGGTGCTACAGTGGTTGTCGGTGATGGTGGTAGTTGGGTGATGGAACCTGATTGGAATCTGGTTAGGATAGCTTGAAGAGTTCGATTTTCAGTCGTGAATGGAAAGCAGCAGAGGAGAGTGCAAGCGGAGGAGAGGTTGAATTTGGAGGGGAGATTGGAGAGATAGGAGGATGAGCGAACAGGCGGACTGGCGGAGGTATGTTGGGAGTCCGCTCCAAAGAGCTGGTGCAGCATATAGACTAAGGATCGAGCGGTTGCAGAATTTCAGAGAGGATGAAACTGGAGGCCGAGAGAGAGAAAGATATGATGATGAGCGAGTAGACCTGGGCGGTTGGATGGTGATTAGTTGGCGCATGTAGGATGGCTGATAGGTTTAAAGAGCGTTGTAGGTTAGAGATACAATTTGGTAATGGATGCGCTGAGGGACTTTTAGCCAATGAAGAACAGCGGTTATGTGGTGTTTGGGATATTCAGATAATCATTAGATCCTAGCTATCGATGTTGCCATTGGAACCTCTGAATCGATTTCCAATTAACCGATTTTGCACCGATTTCATGGACCTAACATCTTTACGAAAATCGTGTGTTCTTTTGCGACTTTATCGGTTCCCCACAAAATGGCCCCAGGCTGTTTTGACGGGGCTATTTTGACGGGGCTATTTTGACGGGGTTATTGTGTCGCTGAGCGATTTTGACGGGGCTATTGTGTCGGTGATCTTTTATGACGGGGCTTTGTCGGTGGGCGATTATGACGGGGCTGTTTTGACGGGGTGACGCTATTTATGTGTATTAATACCAGATTGGGGTGCTTCCTAAGTTCCTAAGGGATCCCGAGCATCAAATGAACACAGAAGTAACCGGGTAATAATTTACATCAGCGATAAATGCAACGTAGCTTATGCGCCCACTATCGGGTAGCTCATGACCTTGAGCTGGAGCTCTGACCTTGAGTTGGAGGAACCGTGCATCGAAGTCCGTTGGATGTTGCTCGCTCTATACACAACAAATGACCCCACCCTCGCTCGACGTTGGGTGCCTCGGCGATTGTCGCCCTCTCGTTCGTCTCCCCCAGACCATGTCCCGGTCTTCAGGTCTAAAGACGTAAAACTGTATTAAGCCTTTATTGACTTGATCAGTGGAAGTCATTCTGTGGTTTCGAAAGCTTCGGACGGTTGCGAGGCAATTTGTCAAGGTGGGCAGGACCATAGACTAGTCTTATAGGCCAATTGCCTTTTAACATTTAGTTTCTTTCTATGCCACGCGTACATGTAGGTCCACGTATAGCCCATCGGCGTCACGCCTATAGGCCTAATACGTGTAGGCCTATAGGTAATAACAGATCGCTGGAACCATATTTAAATACGGCTGTTGTTGTGACTTTAATCACGAACGCGTTTCAAGTTTCGATCTGGTGAGAGCTGTTGTTAGTTGATCGAGCTACCAACGTGAATTCGTTCAGATACAAGCAGAGAAGATGAAGCTGCCGTCTGCAGTAATTGCTTTATTGGCGTTGGCTTTGTTGTGGTGAGAAAATAATTAATCGAGTTATAGGTAGGCCTATAACATTAGCCTATCAGAGGTCGTTGTGTTTAGCAAGTGAAATATTAGGCAATGATTCTTAGGCCATGTCGTATCCGATAGTGGGTAAGTATGTAACTAAGTTCGGCATAGATGCAAGAAATTCATTCATTCACTCATTATATGCATTTATTTAGCGCCTCTTCAAGGGGCTACTCAGAGGTGCTCCCAACCTCAGCGCGGCCAACTAGAACCGTCTTAAGATGAGAGAGGAAAGTCTGAGAAGGATTTTTACAAATATAGCGGAGGATCAGAGTAAGACCATTCCAGGTAGAGGGTCCTACCAACGAGAAAGCACGGTTCTGCATAGTGGAAGTTTGAGCAAAATGGACTGAGAGCTGCTCGACTTTGTTCAGTCGAACGGAGAGCGGAAATAGTGAGAACTATAAAAGTAGGGCTACACAGTTCACAAAGGTAAGCAGAAGCAAGACCTAGCATGCAGCGCCAGAATAGAGTAGATATCCTATACTCAATTCGTTGCTTGAGTGGAAGTCAGTGGAGAACGTCACGCATTAGCTGGAGAAGTGTCTGAATTTACATGTAGCCTACATGTAGGTATGTGGTCAATAAGGCGGGCTGCAGAACGCAGAACCAGTGGCGGCGCTAAGGGGGTTAGAGGTTAAGCCCCCCTAAAAAGGCAATATTTTCCACGATTTTCGACCTGGTGCCTGAAAAAAGGTCGTCAGAAATTTTTGCGGATGAAAATGGGAAATTTCCATGAGATTTCGGTCGATGATAAAAAAGAAAAAAAGGTCGTCAGAAATTTTGGCGGATGTAAATGTAAAATTTCCTCCGAAGCTTCAGCCCCCAAAACTGAAATCCTGGCGCCGCCACTGCGCAGGACGCGATAAAGGCAACTCAGGCGGGCAATTGGTAGGCCAGCACAAAGAGAACAGCAGTAGTCAAGTCTGGTGGTAACAAAAGAATGGACAAGGGTTGCAGCAGCAGTAGGAGTAAGCGAGCGAGCATAGTTGCGCATAATAATTTTAAAATCTGCGTAGTTGACGCAGTTATTAATAGCAGGCACGGCTAAGTGAGTGAATGTGTGGGGGCAAAAGTGAGCTCTTGGTCCAGAGTAACACCAAAGTCACGGACTCTGGTTGAGAAGACAAAAATCAGGAAAGGCATCAGCAATGGCTGTCATTATCTAGCCTTGTCAGCTGCTGGCAAGTGCCAAGCCAAATGAATTGAGTTTTTAAAGAGTTAAGACGGAGTCGATTGGACGACATCCAAGGCTTCCATGGCAAAGTGCATAGACCGCAACAGAGTCAGAAAATTTCGTGCAAATGTGTCTATGGTTGTATTTAGTTAAACGGTCTCTCAAGTTGGGTCAGGAAGAGGGCTTAAAGTGTGTCTGGGCGGTCATGGACGGCGTTCAGACTCATATTTTAAAATCTGAACGCCGTCCTGCCACTCATAGGGCCAGCACAACATGGAAAGATAAGAGGCGTCCAGGCACTTTCTTTTCTACACTTTAAGCACTGGTCAGGCACACAAACAGCAATAAAAATTAGGGCTGTTTATTAATCGCCGTTACCGAGGGCGATTAACCCGTTAAAAATATTTGCGAATATTAAATTTTTTAACGCGTTAATCGCGAGCGTTAATGTAATGCCGTTATAATGACCATTGCACGCCACAGTATCTCTAATATCGGATTTATGCGGTAGCCTACAATACAGCGCCAAATGAACAGGTTGATTGATACTTCAAAAGTAGGCCTAAAACTCAGACCAACGTGCTGACCCTCAACGCACAGTAAAAGAACCATCCCAAAAGAAAATGAGACTGCATGAACTGTCATCCGACTCTGAAGACGAGCCACGAAAAAATCAGTTGTTGAAGGATACAGACTTGTTCTACAAATTGAGAAAGATCTGGATCCATTGCAGTGGTGGAAGTTGCAGGAGGACAAATATCCAGCCCTAGCTAAGTTAGCTATGAAATACCTAGGATCCACGGCTACCAGGGCCGTATTTACTTTGGTGGAGGCCCATGTGCACCGCTGTGGTGGAGGCCCAATAGAAATCGGATAATTGTAAAAAAATCAATTTTAATGGTGCCGTACGTACCACAGCAATGCCGTCACAAGGGCGCCTCACCTACAACTTGCAGCAGAATAGGCCTTACAGCATATAACGTTTAGGCTGATCTCCATGACATACGTGTAGGCTGCAGCCTATGCTGTAAAACTGGTTGCTTAACACTAAATGGCCTAAGTGCTGGATCACTCCTGATTCGGCCAAACCAGAAGTGGGAGGAGCAATCTTGCTTTCAGCAGAACCCGAGTCAAACGACACAACAGCAAAGCGCCTATGGCAGCTAACAGGAACTTTAATAAATTAATGCCCTGCGTGAGGCTCGAACCCGGGTCGCGTGGATGACACTCAGTTTAACGACAAGCGCTCTCTCAACTGAGCTACGGACCCCCCCAGAATGTTGTTTACATAATAATCAAATCTTGTTGAGGTGTACAAAGATGACCTCGGTGAATGCTTTGGAGACGAGCTTGTGCAGTTTGTTGACTTTGTGGAAACATTCCAGGACGAACAAGAGAATTTCATGAATCGAGAATTTCATGTATCAGCTGATACAATGTCATGATAAACACGTTCAGGGGTCATTTCCTAATGTGGATATAGCACTCCGCATGTATCTAGTCCTCATGGTCAGTAACTGTAGGCCTACTGCGGAACGTTCATTCTGCAAAATGAAACTGATTAAAAATAGACTTCGCACATCGATAGGCAATTATAGGTTGTCCCATCTGGCTCTGATGAGCATAGAATCAGACCTTCTGCGTGAAATTAACTTTAATGATCTGGTGACCGAATTTGCCAAGAAGAAAACACGCGAAGTTTCACTAATTTGATATGACTTCATAACCAAGAGAAACTAATTTCTGACCTTTCAGGCTTTCACGTTTCTTTCAATTGTTTATTTTCTTAAAATAATTATTTGCGTGAAATTGTATCTGTGGGCAGTGCACAGTACTAAAAAGTCTGTTAAAAAATTCTTCCTTGTGTGGTGGAGGCCCCTATGTGGTGGAGGCCCGTGGGCATGTGCCCCTTGTGCCCACCCCTAAATCCGGGCCTGACGGCTACCACGATCCCATGAGAGCGTCTCTTTTCTGTATCTGGCTATGTTGTGAATAAAAAGAGCCTCGATTGAGCCGCCAACGTAAACAAACTTGTTTGCTTAAAACTTTTTGGCAGCACTGGCTGATTTGAATTGTTTACTGTTTAATGTTTAATCGTTTTTTTTGTTACACAGAACTATTCTGAAATTTAGAGGAATAATTAGAGGAATTCTTACATCAATTGAAGTTGGATTCGTGTAAATATTGTTACTTAAATAGAAGCTGGATTGATTAAAGTAATTCTTGCTAATTAAAGAACTTGGATTGATAAAAATATACGCAAGGTAACTTAGGTAGGCCTAAGTAATATACGCTATGTAAGAAATCTCTATTAGCACGAGAGAAACGCTCATTGTATTGTATTTGAATATTTATAAAGCGCTTCTCGCATCAAAAGCTTTTCGGAAGCGCTTCCAGTGCGTGCAACCCCGAGAGAAAAGTCAGGCTATGAGAGGAGAGAAAGAGGATGCAAGACTACCGGAGAGGATGAGATCTATAGCGAAGTGACGGGGGTGGTTCATTCCATGGGAAGGGACCAATGCAGGCAAATGATCTGGTTGAGCCATGGTTGTCCTGACGCGTGGAACAAAATAATAGGTCAAACCGATCAGAGGACATAATAATTATTATGAGGTCGTTGCGAAGTGGCAGATATGGGGCGAAATAATTATTATATTGCCTACCTTACAACAGTGATGCATACTGTAGCATACAGTGACGATAGTAGCTCAACAGCACGAATAACAAGAAGAAACATAAAACCAATGGAGATCCAAGTGAGAATTTTTTTTTGGGGGGGGGTGAAGGTGTTTACTCAACTTTGAGGAAGTTGACATTCAACCGAATCAACTGACTAAAGGGTTTGAAGGAGGATTGATTCTATTGTAAAATGCCAAATTAACCATTTTGAGGCCCAAATTAAAAATAGTTGAGGAAAAAATTACTGAATTTGTAAAGTAGCCTACGCTTACTTTATAGACCAGAACCCATGCCTTTTGGAATTTTGTGGAAAAATGCTAAAAAAAGTGCATTTTTGGGCATGACTCCATTTGGAGTCATTGGAATTCAGAGGACCCCCAAAATCGGAATAAAACAGATGCTTCTTTTTTAATTTACCACAATAATGTAAGTAGTTTGTGTTAGTTGTAATATTTAATGAGAAACTATGAAGACATAAAAGAAATTTAAAAGTAGCCTATATGAAAACATGGCATTTCCAACATGAACACTAGTTCATTGATGATGACGACCATGACGACTACTTCTCCCGCGAAGGCAAGTCTATTGGCTGTTATGACACTTGGGGGATAAAATGAGCGAGGTGGTTTACCGTTGCATGCCTTCCTCAAAATGGACAACTGTAGATGAGCAAATAGAAATAAGAGCTTCAAAATGAAATCATCATAGCCCTTAATATATATCATGATTGTTCTTGTAAATGCATTATTCATTATAGCATTATTTCATTTCGGGGCTTGTTCAAACACCCACATCACCGCACCCTCAGCTACGGCCTTGTGGAGATCGTTTTATGAGATTTTACATGTTCAAGGTTTTTCTTTGCAGCGTTGAGATCTCTTCCACGAAGACCGAATGGCCGGAGCTCGTTGGACAGGTAACGGCAATGACAGGTCTTTGCAACAGTATAATACTGTGTCCTCACCTTCAGTGGTAACAGTCGTGACATCGGGAAGGGTCTGCTACCGCCGTCCCGATTCAGCAATGTATGCCCGTTGTGAAAGTGTGACTTAATGTCAGGCTGTCGGCAGAACGTCTGGTCCTTGTCCTTGATCATGGGGTTTGGTGTTTCTGTACTCCGTGTGAAGATCCTGGGCTGTTGTGAGCAGCAAGACATCAGGCACTAAGCCGTGTAATGTAGTGCTGGCGTCATAAGCCAAGGACAATGAACTGGCAACGTGTTCAGCAGATCTTAATCAATACCGGTGTAAAGGTTTCAAATTACCCCCTCCTAAACATTACCCCCCGGTAACTTGAAACCGGTTTCAGATTACCCCCGGACACTAGATTTGCATCAATCTTCGCATTTATCGCACTCAAAAAATCAGAAAAATCATCCCGCTTCCTGTTTTGGTCTGAAGATTTTCATCCGTCATCCCACCTCGTGGTTTGTTATCAATTTTTTTATCGAAAGAAAAATAATAGTCTCGAAGCCATTTCTCCATTGTAACTTCAGCGGCGATTAGTATTTTAGTTACAGACAGTGCCAGATTAACTATGGCGCAACTGGCGCACTTGTGCCAGGCAGAGGCGTAGCGACCGCCCTCCGTACCCTCCGGCCGAAGGGGGCCCGCAAGGAAGGGGGGGCCCAAAAAGTTGGAAAAAAGACTGTAAAGTTTGCCTATAATTAGGCCTATGTAGCCTAAGTGACATTTATTGACGCTTTTGCACAATCCACAGTCGGTTTTACTGACAAAAGGTCTGTGAAGTAGTTATGATAGGCTACATTATGCTATTGGCCATGCATCAGTTCAAGCAAAGATATTTGTTTCAAGCCTGTCGGTCAAATTCGAATTTTAGTTTAACCCATTTAACGGCGGTCAAATTCGAATTTTAGTTTGACCCATTGGTACTTGTCGGTTAATTCACCGCCAAACACAGAAAATCAGCCTTGTTGTTTTTAATCAATCCAACTATCCAACTTCTAGTTTGACGTGAATCGTTTCCATCGATCCAGCTTCTGTTTAGGCAAGAATTTGTTTCATAAATCCCGCTTCTATTTCGTCAGAAAATATTTTTCATCAATATAACTTCTATTTAATTGAACATCATTGTTCATCAATCCAGCTTCAATTTCAGCAAGAATGACTGCACCAACCCTATTCCTAACCCTAACCGACCCTCGCGGCGCAAACCCTGAGCCCTAACCGACCCTCACGACGCATAACCTGAGCCTCTAACGCTGTGTTTATGTGTGTGGCGGTGAATTAACCGACAAGTACCGACCCATTTAACGGCGGTCAAATTCGAATTTTAGTTGAGCCCATTCAAAGAACGTGTAGGCTATTTACGTTAATAGGCCTACTGGCGTCCGTCGTTTGGCGAGAAATTGTTAATTTGCGTGTTTAATTTTGTTGCTGTTTGAAACGTTTCGTTTCCAATGCAGAATTAAGCGCGTTTTGTGATGTCTAAAGGGACATACAAATACAAGAGTGGAGCTAGTAAACGAAAGGCATCAAAAGATGCCGAGAAAGAACTTGAGAAAATACCAAAGTTGTAAACATATTTTTCGCTGCAATCGAACATACAGGTAGGCTTACAGACATATGACACGGACAGCGCTAGCAGCGACGACTCGTATCCCGACGCCTTTACAATTATTGCACAATTATCCAGAAGCACTTCAAGTGAGGTCGAAGGTGAAGCCAGTAGTTCTACCAGACAAACTGTGACAGATATTCCAGCTGCTGCCGGGAAAGATGTAAGCTTATATGAATCTGAACCACTCACTGATGATCCAGGAATTTGGCCGTCTATAATATCGGACGGGCAAGTGTGTGACATTGTTGCACGGGACCCACCACAGCAGAATGAAAGTTACGAATTTCCTTTTAACGAGGAAAGACGGAGGTTCACAAGTAGTAATTTCTATCGAACTATGGCAAATGGCGAGAAAATAAGACGTTCATGGTTAATGTACTCAGTTCAGAAAGATGCCATTTTTTGTTTTTGTTGTAAATTATTTGGCACTGGCGACATACCGATACATCGTGGAACATCTGCTTGGAAAGCACTGTCAAAAAGACTCCAGCAGCACGAAACAGGCAAAGGGCATCAAGACTGTATGGTGAAGTGCAATGCCAGATCTCTGGACTATGACGCATTGATTAAGCAATTTGCCGAGAACAAGGCTTGAAAGAAGCGCTTTGCATAAATACAGAATACTTGTACAGTACACTGTAGGCCTAGGCCTAGACGCCTATGTATGCATAATATGAACCTTCAACCCTGTATATTGTATGAAACAGATACTGCATTCCAGTTCCTGCATCTGTTCGGAGGGGGCCCCGTTCATTGTTGCTACGGCCCTAGTGCCAGGCCTTCTTTCGGGGGAAAAAATTAAAAAAAATATTGAGAAATCCGATTATCCGATCGAATTTGTTTATATAAGTCACAGTCCGGCTTATTTAAAATGTTTAATTTCTAAAACAAGCATTGCATATAAAATTTGGTGGCATTATAAAAACAGGCCTTCTACAGTACTACTACTATAATGATGACGTACTAATTAATTGTGTACTGTAATGATGACGTATGACGTAATCAATTTATGCGCGGATCGACCCCATCACCAAATAAAATATAGATATGCGTATGGTACAGACGACACAGTGTAATGTTCCATGTAATATTTTTTATCTATTATTTAGTGTTTATGTAGCTAAGCTGCTTATTTCTTTTTTTAAATTTTTAAACAAAATAAAATAAGTGGGCCCAAAGAAAATGAAGAAATTTGAATCCGGTTGGCAGAAAGTCCGGTTGGCAGAAACGTCAAAGAAAACGCGAACTTGAAGAGGTAGGCAAACAGCAACGTGGTAGTATTGATAAATTTCTGACAGTAAAAACACGAGAAGTGCCGCCATTTATAGATGGTGTCGACTCAGCGTCAGAAGCCAGATGCAGTTCAGGCTTAGGCCTCTCAGCAGTGTCAGCACTAATGCCAACAACAGACACCCTTGATTTCAGCAATGATATCACTGATATGCCTAAATCTGAAACTACCATAGATCTACCATTAAAACAAGAGAATCAATCTGTTGGAAACGTGCCACAAACAGATGCTGCTCTGTGGACTATAAATGAAGATTTGGTCAGTTATTGGCTGCAGATGGGACCTGAACCATGTCGTAATCAAGATGGCATGTACTCTAAATCCATAAAATAATCTGAAAGACGGCTTTCCAAATGTTTGTATTGCACTACGTATTTACTTAACTTTGCCTGTAAGTAACTGCAGTGGAGAAAGATCATTCAGTCATTTAAAACGCATAAAATCATCTTTGAGGTCAACAATGGGCCAGGACAGATTGGCAAATTTAACTCTTTTGAACATCGAGTCGGAAATCTTGACAGATCTTGACTTTCAAGATATCATTGATTCTTTCTCTCCTTTAATTAAAAGCGCGAAGGAAAGACTTTTAAACTCGACGAACATTTTTGAACAGTTGAACTGTAACAAGTAAAATTTAAAAATCTCCTATAATCCTATCACAGCTTCATTTTGTGTTCATAAATTATTAAAGTATGTTTTTCTATATAATTAATTCCCCCCCCATTTTTGTTGATAATTTGATTGGATAGAGGGCCTACTTTAGTTTTGTTGCATTGTTTGCGCCAGGCCTCTAAAAAGTTAATCCGGCACTGGTTACAGATGAAAATATTGATAACAAACCACGAAGTGGGATGACGGATGAAAATCTTCAGGCCAAAACAAGAAGCAGGATGATTTTTCTGATATTTTTAGTGCAATAAATGCGATGATTGATGCAATTTACAGTTTGCAGGCGGGGGGGTAATGTTTAGGAGGGGTAATTTGAAACCTTTACACCGGCTTAAGAGCCCAATCAGCCCATCAATGCAGGATAGATATAGTGAGTGCTTGGGGTGTTGTTAACACCGGTGATCACCACTTCCAATAGGCCTATGCTGCCTGTGAGGCCCTCGCCAATCTTCCCCAAGTGCTGACTATAATTATGCCCCAGCTGACTATCTAAGGTGGTTGTGGCACACTTTTTCTTGTTCTCATTGCAAGTTGCAACGCTGCGAATTTAAAACGTTCTGACAAATTAGTGCGATGAAAAGAACTTATTTAGAGTATGATTTCAATATTACTTTGCATTGCGCTTCCTTCATTGTGTCAAAAGATTGTTACCTCGATCGCTTTTGATAATGAATAATATTATTGTTGACCTACGCACTTTACCGCAGCAATCATTCTGTTGTCGCGTGAATTAGACTTGCGTGTTTGTTCCCATTTCGTCGAAAGCAGAACTGTGTTCGGTGATAAATGGACAATAGATTAAATATATTAAATAGATTAAATAGATTAAAGTCTCTGAAATTGTTCTGTACTTGCAAATTTCTAAAGCGACTCGCCAAGTTAATCCCAATCAGTGGCGATCCCAAATGCGAAAGCCTATATGGAAGATAGGCTTAATTTATTTTATATATTCCCTTAACCTTTTCTGTTCTTTTTTTAATTTCAGCGCGGGGAAGATGCCAAGGCACAGATTCTCACGGACAGGCCAGATGTGACGGTGAGTGAGTAATAGGCTACTCCGGCTGATCTCAAAGATCTTGGCCCATGTTTCAAAAGTTCTGTCACGCACCTGCAGGTGACCGTGCGGTCGTAGATTTCCTCGCTGGACCGTGCTACATGTGCTGACAATATTCCCCGCGGCTCTTCTCAGACGTTAACCTGTACAGTTGTCGGCCTATACTGCTGCAATGAACTGCCAACAAATTTCAAATACCTGCCCTTCATCGATCTACCTATCGATCTATCTAAAATATCCGTCTATCTATCTGTCTGTCCGTCCGTCCGTCCGTCCGTCCATCTATCTATCTATCTATCTATCTATCTATCTATCTATCTATCTATCTATCTATCTATCTATCTATCTATCTATCTATTTATCTATCTATCTATCTATCTATCTATCTATCTATCTATCTATCTATCTATCTGTCTATCTATCTATCTATCTATCTTCTATCTATCTGTCTATCTATCTATCTTTCTATCCATCCATCCATCCATCCATCCATCTATCTGTCTGTCTATCTATCTATCTATCTATCTATCTATCTATCTATCTATCTATCTATCTATCTATCTATCTATCTATCTATCTATCTATCTATCATCTATCTATCTGTCTGTCTATCTATCTATCTTTCTATCCATCCATCCATCTATCTGTCTATCTATCTATCATCTATCTATCTGTCTGTCTATCTATCTATCTATCTTTCTATCCATCCATCCATCCATCTATCTGTCTATCTATCTATCTATCTATCTATCTATCTATCTATCTATCTATCTATCTATCTATCTATCTATCTATCTATCTATCTATCTATCTATCTATGTATCTATTCCTTATCACAAGAATATGACAAAATAGAATGTACTGAAGCAAAAGGAAAACTCAACCCCAGGTAGCTGTATGCACTGTCAATTTGCAACCATAGATCTATAGGGCCTACTGGCCCAGCGCCCACGTTTTTTGCAGTCTCATAGGCCTACGTTTGAAAAACTTCAGTTCCCTGTCTCCGTTCACTACGATCACGTGACAGGCATGATCTTCTTGTCCCGCAAGCAGGGACATGCAATGGTCAAAGCTCGAGCTCTTGGTATAAACATATTGCACGTGCGTTGTTTAACAGTATTATATTGTATTATATTGTATTGCTTCTATAGACATTTTTGGAGCATCTCTCACAGTGTACGGTATGCTTGTACACGTTATATTCTGTTCTCATCCATTGTTCCTGCAGTGCGTTTGCATTCGGTTCAATCAAGTACATACTTTCTTTCCTTTAGTGTACACGCTTGACGCCCTATTACAACTGAACTTCCCCAAACTCGCTGCTCATCTGTACGATAGTGAAGAGCAGCCTGAGGTGAAGTGGCTTAAAAGTTTCTCCTCTCCACGGTCCTAAGCTTACTTCTCCCGGCATCAGGCCCCATGCTTGCCTAATAGCTGCTCGATGGACATTTTGATCAGGCCCAGCGATAGGCAAATTGTAATCGAGATAAACGCCCAGGCTGAGAATAATATTATTGTCGGGAAGGTTGGGCTTCAACCTCTAGTAGGATATTTCTTGGATCTTACAGTAAAAGTATTCATTGCTCACCGTGACTCCACAATTTAATTTAATTTAATTTATTATCAAATCAACATCTAACCCCTGCAGTTAATTTTCTATAATTCTCGTATACTGCTTACTCTGCACCTTCTGCCCCGTCGTCGTTTTTTGCGTACGTAGAGTCGTAGACCCAAACTATTAGTAAAACCACGCGCAAACACAATATTAATTTTAATATTAGGCTGTGCATTTTGGTCAACCCGTCCTATCCGTGCTTAAGCTATCATGCACTAATTGGGTTTAGCCTACCCTGAACTGAGCGATTCACTGAGTGACTGAGCAGTCGTACAGGTTGCCGGAGAAGTAAGGACAGTGTATACCACCAGTCCACGATGTATTCCTACAGAAGTTGACGGAATGGACAAACAGCAAATGGTTAGCAATCACGTATCATGCTCATAAAACATTTTGTGACCGACCAGGAGAAATTTACCACCTGTGAGGCCCGCACAATATGGTCCTTTTTCTCCCAGCCGGTCACATATTTAACTCTACAGTGTATATAATTATATACATAATTTATATATATATATATATAATGATTCTGCCTTTGAAAGTTTGAATGCTTTATACTACTTAACATTTAACCTTGCCAGTGTAATAAGTTGGTTTTTACATGCATTAATTATCAGGTTCAGATTGTGCGTGATGGCAGCATGGTAACAATGGATTTCCGCACAAACCGTGTGAGAGTTTTCGTCGATCCGTACGGCATTGTAGTTCGCAAGCCTAGGATCGGGTAGCTCTGACCTTGAGCTTGAGCTCTGACCTTGAGCTGGAGAAATCGTGCATCAAATTCCTGTGGATACTGCTCGCTATAGGCGTACAGCCAATGATTAGGCTGCCATTGACTTCTAGTTCTCTACAAACTTTTCAATCAAGTTTCATCAATTTTATTTAGTGTCATTTGTTGGCCTATTGAATCAACATAACGTAGATAAACATATGAAGCTGTTTTAGGATCGCTCCATAAGCTGAGAATTTAAAATATTTCCATACATTTTGCTCTATTCCTATTTTGTTTAGATGATGAGACTTTCATGGAAGCTATAACAACTTGTATCATTCAGGCTTCTATATTTTTAATTTAGAACCGAGTCAGTTTTGAGTTTCTGCGCTAACTCCGTTCAATAGCCTATAGGTCTGCTTGCCACTTCAGTAAAGTTTTTGCAGAATATTGGATTTTATTTGGAAAGTTTAACCTGCAACCATCGAATAACCTATTGTTCTTGTAATCCCGGTAGACCCAAATGATAATTAGCCTAACCCTCTGTATTTCTGTTTCTAGATTGGATCGGCCACTTTAGTTTCATAATAGAAGTTATGCAGTTTGTCTTGTCTTGATTTCATATTATGGAAGTCTACAATTCAACAGAAAACACACTATTAATAAATTAAGGGCCATCCATATAATACGCACGTAAGAAATCGTCTTTACGCCCCCGTACGCACCCGTCCGTAATTTTACTGATCCTTAACCTTATGCGTACGTGTGAATATGCTTCTCTACCCCGCCCCCGTCAAGGCCATTTAGTTAGTCACCTATGAAACAGATATTTTACCGTAGGCTATTATCTTTTGTGTTAAGCATCATATGTACAGGCCAAATTTTGCTAACTGTTGCGGCTCACTGTTTAGATCTGAGCAGAACATAATTTTAATGTAATCAAAATGCTATCGGACATAGGATACTAGGGCCTACAGAGTTAGAAAATATATAGACAAGTGTGGACATTTATTATGCGTAGCCTAAGTAAATTTTTAATGGTTAAAATAAGTTTTGGCAAATATACACTGCGCAGTGTCTTAGGCCTAATTTAATAATTCTGTTATCTGACAAGGACTAAGTAGACCTAGGCCTATCCCTACGACCAGTCTAAAAAAGACCATTTGTTTCAAGCACAATAGATGAGCGATTAAGAATGAAGCGATGAAGATGAAGCGATTAAGAAATGAAGTTGACAGAAGGAAGAACCGGTAAACAAACCTTGCGAAAGTCGGCAGACTGATAATCATCTATTTTCTAAGTTGCCAATCATGCTTTCCAAGCAATCAAACCTTTAAAAACAAGTTTGCTATAGCATCGCTTAGCCTATCTGTAGGCCAGACTATAATATTATATCAGCCTACTGATGTGAACTTTATAATATACACCTCCCAGGTGGGTTGTTGGGGCACCTGGGCCGACTCCTGACAGAGTGTAGGCGCAGCTCTAAAGGAAAGCCATTCCATATACCACTGGGTTAATTATAATGAAGCTGCCTTTGAAAGTTTCAATGCTTTATAATATAATAGTTAACTTTTAATTTTACCAGTTGAGGCCTAATGACTTGGTATTTATTATGTATTATTATCAGGTTCAGATTTTGCCTGAGGGCAGTCCGGTAACAAAGGATTACCGCACAAACCGTGTGAGAGTTTTCGTCAACTCGTACGGCAATGTAGCTAGCCCGCCAAGGATCGGGTAGCTCTGGCCTTCAGCTGGAGCTCTGACTTTGAGCCGGTGCTCTGACCTTGAACTGGAGAAATCGTGCATCGAATTTCTGTGGATACTGCTCGTTATAGGCGTACAGCCAATGATTAGGCTACCATTTACTTCTAGCTATCTACAAACTTTTCAATTTCGTATTATCGATACCTTAAGTTCCATCAATTTAATTTAGTGTCATTTGTTGGTCTATAGATTGAATCAACATAACGCAGATAAAAAATATAAAGCTGTTTTAGGATCGCTCCATAAGCTGAGAATTTGAAATATTTCCAAACATTTTGCTCTTATCCTATTTTACCCTCGATTATTATTTTCATATATTTATGAAGCATTTCATTAAGGCTTCTATATTTTAAATTTAAAACCGAGTCAGTTTTGAGTTTCTGTGCTAACTCCGTTCAATAGCCTAGGTCTGCTTGACAATTCAGTAATGTTTTTGCAAAATATTGACTTTAATTTGGGAAGTTTAACATGTAACAATCAAATAGCCTATTGTTCTTGTGATCCCGGTAACTGATAAGCCTCTGAATTTCTATTGCTAGATTGGATCGGCCACTTGTTCCACTTTAGTTTCATAATACAAGTTATGCAGTTTGTCTTGTCTTGATTTCATATTATGGAAGTCTACAATTTAACTGGAAACACACTTATAGGGGTCATCCATATATTACGCACGTAAAAAAATCGTCTTTACACCCCCCCGGGCGTAATTTTTCTGATCATCTACCACGTACGTGTGAATAAGCTTCTCTATCCCTCCCCCACAGAGGCTATTTAGTTAATCACCTTTGAAACATGTATTTTACCGTAGGCTATTATCTTTTTTCTTATGCATCATATTTGAAAGCTACATTTTTGAACTGTTTGAACTGTTTAGATCTAAACAGAATATAATTTTAATGTAATTAAATGCCATCCGATCATTATAACACAACAGAGAGTTAGAAGTAGGCTAATGTGGACTTTTTTATTCCAAAATTTCATGAGATAAAGTTGAGCAGATAAAAAGATATGAATCCTTCAACTTCATATGCCGAAATTTCAGTTTACAGGCAATTTTCTGTCAGATTCAATCAAATGTTTTGTTATAATTATCTCTAATGCCTGACGATTAATCATCCTAAAAATTTTCCAGATAAAATTATTATGTAGAGAATTGAACTATCAATATGACTCCAACAGTTAAATAATTAAACCATTTAATTAAATAACAATGTCATGTTCAAACTGTCCGCCTCCTGCTTGCACGCATGCCTAGAGGCGCTGACGCAATTTAGGCAACAGCATGCATCGTCGATTATCCTCTGGTCCAGGCCATCCCACACTTCCAACAAGCGTTGGTTCAGATCGTTTATATCATGGATTGTTGTCTTGTCGATCGGTCTTGCATCACGTTCCACACTTTATAGTCGACAGGAATCAAATCTTGGCTGTTCGTAGGCCATAATAATTTATGGGAGAAACGAATGCTTGTCAGCATTTCGATGGTTTCCTTGGCTCTGTGGGCTGGCGCTGTTATGCTGAAAAAGAAAACAGACCTCTAGGGCTATAGATTCCTTATAACATGTGGAATATGTTGTGAGTTGTGACAGCTGTACATTGCGATAATATACTCCATTAATTTTACTTCAGGATCACTGAAGGCCAAAATTGGGAACTATCAAGCATCGAAACCGCAACATAACAGACTTGCTGAAAACTGAAATTTCTGGAGATGAAGTTTATATATTCGTATCTTTCTATCCGTTCAAATTTATGACATGATATTTTGGAATCCTATTCTTGGTTCAATTCTCTCAATATCTGGAAAATTTTGCACTTAGTATGATTAATTATCAGGCACTAGCTGGGGTACCCGGCGTTGCACGGGAAATTTCGATTTTTCGTCCCCAAACCCAGCTCCACCCGCCCCTGTGGGGCGATTTCGCCGCCCATTTGGGGTTTATAAATGGTTATTTATGCCCCTCTGCTTGGAAGGTCTTCCCCAATTCTGCTGGTTAAACTCATGTTGCATGGGGCTCCACTTATTGTATTGCATTGTATTGTATAAAAACATTTATAAAGCGCCTCTACTAGGGTGAACCGTTCAGAGGCGCTCCCAGTGCGCAAGGCCAAGAGAGAAGAAATAAGTTTTAAGAAAAGAAAATGAGAAGGAGGGATTACCTGTCAGAAGTTGAGATCGAGTAGAAGGAGAGAGCGTATTCCAAAGAGAGGGGCCAATTGATGTAAAGGAACGGGACTGAGCCATAACCGTTCTAGTAAGAGGTACTAGAAGTTCAAATCTGCTTAAAGAGCGGAGTGGACGATGCGAGGAGACTGAAACTGGCCTGCGAATTCCATTGGTTAGATATTTTGGGGCAAGACCCCGTTGTGCTTTAGAGACCAAAATGAGAATTTTGAACTTAATGCGCGCAGTTAGAAGAAGCCAATGGAGCTGCTCAAACATAAAAGTAGAGATATGAGAGTAGCGTGGAAGGCGTGCAATTAATCTGGCGGCCGCGTTAAGGACCGACTGCAAAGATGAGAGTCTAACCTTGGGAAGACCAATTAGAAGAGAATTACAGTAGTCAATTCTGGAACAAATGAAAGCATGGACCAAAGTGGTAAAAACAGAAGGCGAAACAGAACGCCGAACTGCCCTTAGACGCCTTAAATGAAAATATGAAGAGCGTGTAAGATTAGATATATGATCTTTAAATGAAAGGGAACTATCTAGAGTAACACCCAGATCACGAACAGTTGAGGAAAAGGTCATCCGTCATCCCACTTCATGGTTTGTTATCAATATTTTCATCTGTAACTAAAATACTATTCGCCGCTGAAGTTTACATGGAAAAAATGGTTTCGAGGCTATTATTTTTTTCGGATCAAAATATTGATAGCAAACCACGAAGTGGGATGATGGATGAAAATCTTCGGACCAAAACAAGAAGCGGGATGATTTTTCTGATTTTTTTTAGTGCAATAAATGCGATGATTGATGCAAATCTAGTTTCCGGGGGGTAATCTGAAACCGGTTTCAAGTTACCGGGGGGTAATGTTTAGGAGGGGGTAATTTGAAACCTTTACACCGGAACGAACAGAGCAGTCTGATTATTAATAGCGGACTTAAGTATGGTACCTGTGAATAAGCAGATTTCCCAAACGAGGCTTTGGTATAGGCCTAATTGCGCTGACAAATTTCTGCAGATTTGCATTTTACCTGCTGTAACAATTCTGAGATGTCTTAATTTTACCACTGAATGACGGCAGAAGGTCATTAGCAAGTTGACACAGCGAATAAAAACATGACAATAATCATTTCGCTTTATCAATTAAATGCAGATTATAAGCTGACACATAGAGGGATCATATATATATATATATATGCGGCATATGCCCTGGGAATCATGATGATGGTGACGAGGAGCTCTCTGTCCGAAGACAGGTTCGCTGGCTTTTATGCCCCGGGATGAGATAAGTAGTTTCTCATTGCCTCCTTCACAGACAATTCTGGGTGAGCAACTCGCCCAAGGCCATTACGCATAGACTTGAGGAAGATTTGAACCTGCGACCATTCGGTCGACGTTCACAGGGTGCCACCGATCCTGGGGATCAAGTCCTACGAAAATGAGAGGGGATTTGTCCTGGAGTTTTGTCCAATGGGAATTATGTCTATGAAGATAATGTCCTGCACTCAAGCCCTACTTATCTTTTTTGACAGTTCATTGCATAAGAAATGTCTAGTAATTTTCATACATGTCCTGTTGATCTGCGTAGGCCTAAGCACCCTATCAGCAAGTACATTTAAGTGAACTTAATTCCCTCCACGAATCGGTATATATATATATATATATATATATATATATATATCCAACGGGTCACTGGTTAATAAATCGAGAGATTCATTGAGAATCAGCGAAGTTTCCTGAAAAGTAGTACAACCACCGTGTTGGGCGATGTTGGCCTTTAGAAGTCTATGGAAAGCCTAGACAATTTTTCTCAGAGCTGTGCCGCATAAAATATGGGTCTCCCCGTGAATGTTTTTAAATCGTTAGATTTTAAATACCGACCGCTGTAACCAGTAACAAGCCGCTATTTATGTGTAGCCTATTAATACCAGATTGAGGTACTTCCTAAGGGCTCCCGAGCACCAATTGAACACAGAAGTAGGCCTAACCGGGCAATAATTTACATCAACGACAAATACAACGTAGCATATACGCCCACTGTCGTTAGCTCATGACCTTGAGCTGGAGCTCTGACCTTGAGTCGGAGGAACCGTGCTTCGAAGTCCGTTGGATGTTGCTCGTTCTACACAACAAATTACCCTACCCTAGCTCGACTTTGGGCGCCTCGGCGATTGTCACCCGCTCGTTCGTCTCCCCGCAGACCAGGTCTCGGTCTTCAGGTTTAGAGACGTAAAACTGTATTAAGCTTATAGCTGACTTGGTCAGTGGAAGTCATTGTGTGGTTCGAAAGTTTCGTACGGTTGCGAGGCGATTTGTCAAGGTGGGCAGGACCACAGACTAATCTTATAGGCCAATTGCCTTTTAACATTTAGTTTCTTTCTATGCCACGCGTAGGTCCACGTATAGCCCATCGGCGTCACGCCTATAGGCCTAATACGTGTAAGCCTATAGGCAATAACAGATCGATAGAACCATATTTAAATACGGCTGTTGTTGTGACTTTAATCACGAACGCGTTTGAAGTCTCTGGTGAAAGCTGCTGTTAATTGATTGAGCTACTAACGTGAATCCGTTCAGATACAGGAAGAGAAAATGAAGCTGCCGTCTGCAGTAATTGCTTTATTGGCGTTGGCCTTATTGTGGTGAGAAAATAATTAATCAAACTATAGGCTTATAACAGTATTAGAGGTCGTTGTCTTTAGTAAGTGAAATATTAGGCAATGATTCTTAGGCCACGTCATGTCCAATAGTGGGTAAGTAAGTAATTAAGTTCGGTATAGATGCAAGAAATGTATTCATTCAGTCATTATATGCATTTATATAGCGCCTCTTCAAGGGGGCTACTCAGAGGCGCTCCCAAACTCAGCGCGACCAGATAAAACTGTCTTAAGATGAGAGAGGAAAGCCTAAAAAGGATTTTTACAAAAAGAGCTGAATGTCAGAGGAAGACCTTTCCAGGTAGAGCACGGTTCTGCATAGTGGAAGTACGAGCAAAATGGAATGAGACCAGACTTTGTTCAGTTGAACGAAGGGAGCGGAAATGGGGAGAACTAAGAGTATAGCTCACAAATGTAGGCATGAGCAAGGCCTAGCATGCAACGCAAGACTAGAGTAGATATGCTATACTCAATTCGTTGCTTGAGTGGGAGCCAGTGGAGAACGGCACGCAAATAGCTGGAGATATGGCAGAATTTAGATATGCGGTCAATAAGGCGGGCTGCATAGCGCAGGACGCGATCAAGGCAACTCAGACGGGAAATTGGTAGGCCAGAATTGAGAGAGAGCAGCAGTGCTGCAGTAGTCAAGTCTGGTGGTAGCAAAAGAATGGACAAGGGTGCAGCAGCAGTAGGAGTAAGCGAACGAGCGACAGTGCGTAGTTGACGCAGTTGAGAATAAAACAGGCACGGCTGAGTGAGTGAATGTGTGGAGCAAATGTAATTGTAATTGTAATCGTACATTTTTATAGCGCCTCTTAAAGAGAACTCCTCAGAGGCGCTCCCGACCTGACAACAAACCACAATCAAAGAGAATGGTTTTCAAACGCTTGCGGAAAAGGGGCAAAGAAAGACAAAGAAGCTCATTACAGAGACTAATAGGTAACTTATTCCAGAAAGACGGACCGACTATAGCAAAGCTTCTGTGCAGCACTGTGGAAGATCGAGTCATAGGGACAGCCAGGTCACCATGCGTAACAGAGCGAAGGAATCTACGGCCTAGAATAGCACAGGTACACAGAGTTCCATAAGATAGATCGGAGCTTGACCTGCTAGGCAATTACGCATGAACATTAGAATCTTAAACTCAATACGTTTTTGCATAGGGAACCAGCGCAGTTCTTCCTGTATAAAACTTGATACATGCCCAAACTTACTTTGGTATGCCGCCAATCAGGCGAGCTGCAGCATTAAGGTCAGATTGTAACTTATTAATGCGTGAAAAGGTTAAGCCCGCTAGATGGCACTACCATAGTCAACTCTGTTGCATATAAATGCATGCATCAGAGTAGTGGCGGCTTTGGTTGTAAGCGAGCGACGCACTGAGCGTATCTGACGAATCTGATAAAAACAAGTGCGACATACATTTCTCAGGTGATCAGAAAGTGTCAATTCCTGGTCCAAGGTCTCACCCAAATCACGCACAGTGGTAGAAAAAGTCATGCCAGGAAAGGACTCTGGTTGAGAAGACAAAATCAGGAAAGGCATCAGCAATGGTTGCCATACCTAGCTTTGTCAGCTGCTGGCGAGTGCCAAGCCAAATGAATTGAGTTTTTAAAGTGTTGAGGCGGAGTCGATTGGAAGACATCCAAGGCTTCCATGGCAAAGCACATACATGTAGACCGGACGGTCGCAATAGAGTAAGAGGCACGAAATTGTGTGTATAGTTATGTAAGTAGTTAGACGGTCTCTCAAGTTGGGTCAAGTAGAGGGCTTAATGTGTGTCTGGACGGCCATGGACGGCGTCCAAACTCTTATTTTAGAATCCGAACGCCGTCCTGCCACTCGTAGGGCCAGTACAACATGGAAAGGTAAGAGGCGTCCAGGCAATTCCTTTTCTACACTTTAAGCACTGGTCGGCACACAGCCAGCAATAAAAATGCGTCATGGAGCATGGTAGCCTTGGTAGGTGAGTAGGCCTCTGTATATCATTTTACAAAACCAGGTGCAAAACAGCACTCTGGTGAACAACTATATAAAATTCACATACGACATCAAAAACCATCAAGACTATACAAAGTAATTAGTATGTATACAGCATTCTAGCTGCAAATGTCTGCCTCATCCGAGTGCCACAAGTAGGAGGCCTACTATAACTCTACTGTATGCTCAATGACTGTCTGCCTTGTGGGTATGCGGACGATTCGGAACCGGACAACTCGGAGCCGGACAATTTTGATTGAACAATTCGGAGCCGGACATATCGGAGCGGACAATTCCGAGCGGACAATTGGGAAAGGATCGACGAAATGTTTTGCTTAGAGTTCGATTGTAGAAAATAATTCTTACCTCAATTGAAGTTGGATTCATGAAGGCACGACGCCCATGCTAACTAGGGGTCTGGGGGAGCGTCGTAAGCTCCACCAGCGGGGTCTGGGGCGGAGCCCCAGCGACCAACGCATTTTTAGCTGTGTCGACCTCAACTGGAGCCCTTTTTCAGCCCTTGTCTGCCAGCTATTTTATGAACGATAAAGTCATGAAAACTTCAAGAATAAGTCGTTTTTCAGAGTCGCAAGCTACCAGGATAACAATAAAAGTCAAAGTTTTATTGTAAAAGATAAAGGTTTTGTCTTTACTGTAATCACAATGTCAGTTAAACGTTTAGGCCAATAACAAGTTTGTAAGTATGCCATCGTATTGGTACCGTATAGGAAACTTAAGGGGCATGTCGTATTTAGGGGTTTTTATGGGCTCAGCCCACCCAAAATGTGTGATTTCCTAATTTTTAGAAAAAATTCTATGACGGCTTAACTTATACTTAGGCCTATTGGTAATGGCGACCATTGCTTAGTGTTGAGCCACTGAGCAGAGAGAGGGGCTTTGGTGGAGGGGATAGCACCTCCCCACATATCGAAATGTTTTTGAATTTCCACGCTGCAATGGTAGCATTTTAGACTGTCATTATGACGAAAATGCTCATCATTTCAGTGCTCATAGTCGTGGTTTTCGACTTCAAAAGTGTCTCCTGCAGAGTCCTGGTATTGTTTAAATCTGTCAAATTTCTTAACTGCAAAATCCCTCATAATTTCGCTGCTGAAAGATATGGTTTCAGATTTCAAGAAATGTTTTCTCCCCCATTTTTCAAATTTGACGAATTTCCACATTGCAGTAATAGCATTTTAGGTTGTCATTTTAACCAAACGGTTCATCACTTCAATGCCGATAGTCGTTTTTTATGGCTTCAAAAGTGTCTCTTCAGCTGTTTAAAATTTTTTAAATCTTCAAACTGTAATGGTAACAAATTTCTCATAATTTCATTGATGAAAGACACAGTTCAATAAATGTCCTCTACACGCTGTTTGCATGTTTCAATTTCCAGGGCTTTTTCAACGTGCGGTTGTACACAAAGTGTGCAGTTCCAAATGGATTTGTGCAGTTGAAGAAGCACTTCTGTGCAGTTATAACTTATACCTAGTTGAAAAATGCCATTTTCCTCCGATTGGGAGTATTTTACCATGGCGGATGGGCAAGGAAAGAAGGGTTTGTGCAGTTCTAAGAATTCCTTAAAAACAGCCCTGTGAATTTCCTCACTGCAATGGTGGCATTTTAAGACGTCATCTTAATAACAAAAAATTGCTCATTATGGATAGACAATGGATAACACTCTAGAAATCTAAAACGATATATATCTGAAATATTTGTGAAATATTTGTGCATAAAACTCAACGTCCTGTAGAAACCTGTTGCCATGCACTGCCGTCTACGGCTGTCTGGACGGTCGTCCATGACTGCATGGACGGCCGTCCGTAACTGCATGGGCAAGAACGAAAATAAAACCAATGGAGATCCAAGGCCGTAGCCAGGATTTTTATTGAGGGGGTGTTTACTCGACTTTGAGGAAACTGACATTAAACCGAATCCACTGACTAAGGGGTTTGAAGGAGGAGTTATTCTATTGTAAAATTCCAAATTAACCATTTGAGTCCCAAATTTAAAAAAATTGCGGAAAAAATTTATTGAACTTGTAAAATACGCTTACTTTACAGACCAGAACACATGTCTTTTGGAATTTTGTGGCAGAAATGCTGAAAAGTGCATTTGGAGGATTCAGAGAACCCAAAAATCGGAATAAAACAGAAGCTTCATTTGTTTAACTTACCACAATTATAATGCAAGTAGTTTGTGTTAGTCGTAATATTTAATGAGAAACTATGAAGACAGAAAGAAATTAAAAAGTAGCCTATATGAAAACATGGCAATTCCAAATGAACACCAGTTCATTGACGATGGCGACAACTTCTCCCGCAAAGGCAAGTCTGTACTGGCTGTTATGACACTTGGGGAATAAAATTAATGAGATGGTTTACCGTTGCCTTCCTCAAAATGGACAACTGTAGACGAGCAAATAGAAATAAGAGCTTCAAAATGAAATCCTCTTAGCCCTTATATATCATGATTGTGTTTGTAAATGCATTATTCATTATAGCATGTTTTCATCTCGTTGGTGTTCAAACACCCATAAAACCCCTCCCCAGTTCCGGCCTTGTGGAAATCGTTTTATGAGTTTTTACATCTTCAAGGTTTTTCTTTGCAGCGTTGAGATCTCCTCCACAAAGACGGAATGGCCGGAGCTCACTGGAACGGTAACAGCCATGACAGATGTTTGCAACAGTATAATATTGTGTCCTCACCTTCATCTGCATGTAGCAGACATTACTGCGCTAACTGGTAACAGTCGTGACATAGAGATGAGTCTACTACCGCTGTCCCGATTCAGCAATGTATGCCCGTTGTGAAAGTGTGACTTAATGTTAGGTTGTTGGCAGAACGTCTGGTCCTTGTCCTTGATCATGGGGTCTTGCTGTTTCTATAGGCCTACTCCGTGTGAAGATCCTGGGCTGTTGCGACAACAAGGCATCTGGCACTAAGCGGTGTAATGTAGTGCTGGCGTCACAAGCTGGGAGAATGAACTGGTAACGTGTTCAGCAGGACCTTAATTAATTGCGAAGTCGTCTATAATAGACGACTTCGCAATCAAATAACGGCTTAAGAGCCCATCAATGCAGGATAGATCTAATGAGTGCTTGGGTGCCAACACCGTGATCACCACTTCCAATAGGCCGATGCTGTCAGGAGGCCCTCGCCAATCTTCTCCAGGGCCGGTATGCACAAGAGGGTATAACTCTTACACCTAGCATAAATCTGGCCTATTAGGGGAATACTGGGTTATTTCCCTATGCATGGCTTGATATTAGCGAGATACGCTATGTATAACGTTATGCCTGGTCATGTGCATACCGGCCAGGTGTTAACTATAAGTATGCCCTGATTCTCTAAGGTGGTTGTGGCACACTTTGTCTTGCCGTCATTGCAAGTTGCAACGCTGCGAGTTTAAAAGTTCTGTCAATTAGTGGAATGAAAAGAACTTATTTAGATGAGTATGCTTTCAATATTACTTTGCATTGCGTTTTCCTTCATTGACGTAAAAGATTGCTGTAATCATTCGGTTGTCGCGTGAATTAGACATGCGTGTCTGTTCCCATCTCGTCAAAAGCAGAACTGTATTCTGTGATAAAACCGTTCTCAATTTCGCAAACTGTTGAAGACTGTTTTTTTCGCTTGATCTCGGTCGGGAGCGCCTCTGAGTAGGTACCTTGAAGGGGCGCTATGTAAATTACGATTGATTGATTGATTGATAAATGAGCAATAGATTAAATAGATTAAATAGATTAAAATAATAGATTAAATGGATTAAAATAATAGATTTTAGATTAAAATAATAGATTAAATAGATTAAACTCTCCGAAATTGGTCTGACTTGCAAATTTCTAAAGCGACTCGCCAAGTTAATCCCAATCAGTGGCGATCCAAAAATAATGTGAAAACTTGATGGAAGATAATCTAACTATTCCCTAGGCTATATATTATATATAATTATTTACTTATCTCTTAACCTTTTCTGTTCCTTTTTAATTTCAGCCCGGGGAATATGCCAAGTCACAGATTCTCGCGGACAGGCCAGATGTGACGGTGAGTGAGTAATAGGCTACTCCGGTGGCTGATCTTAAAGATCTTGGCCTATGTTTCAAAAGTTCCGCACGGTCGTAGATTTCCTCGCTGGACCGTGCTGTGCTGACAATGTTCCCCGCGGCTCTTCTCAGACGTTAACCTGAGGTCGGCCGATACTGTTGCAATGAACTGCCAACAAATTTCAAATATTGCCCTTAATCGATCTACATATCGATCCATCTAATATATCCGTCTATCTATCTATCTGTCTGTCTGTCTGTCTGTCCGTTCGTCCGTCCGTCCGTCCGTCCGTCCGTCCGTCTATCTATCTACCTACCTATCTCCTATCTATCTGTCTGTCTGTCTGTCTGCCTGTCTGTCTGTCTATCTATCTATCTATCAATCAATCAATCAATAAATCAATCAATCAATCAATCAATCAATGCTTATTGAGGAAGAAGCAAACAAGATATAGCATCGCATCAAAGTAAACAAAACTATCTATCTATCTATCTATCTATCTATCTATCTATCTATCTATCTATCTATCTATCTATCTATCTATCTATCTATCTATCTATCTATCTATCTATCTATCTATCTATCTGTCTGTCTATCTGTCTGTCTATCTATCATCCATCCATCCATGATCCATCCATCCATCTATACATCTATCCATCTATCTATCTATCTATCTATCTATCTATCTATCTATCTGTCTGTCTGTCTGTCTGTCTATCTGTCTATCTATCATCCATCCATCCATGATCCATTCATCTATACATCTACCCATCTATCTACCCATCTATCTATCTATCTATCTATCTATCTATCTATCTATCTATCTATCTACCTGTTCCTTATCACAAGAATGTGACATGTGACAATAAAGAATGTACTGAAGCAAAAGGAAAACTCATCCATAGGTAGCTTATGCACTGTCAATTTGCAACCGTAGATCTATAGGGCCTACTTCCAGCGCCGACGTCATTTTGCAATCTAATGCGTTTGCAATACTTCAGTTCCCTGACTACGTCCACTACGATCACGTGACAGGCATGATCTTCTTGTCCCGCAAGCAGGGACTTTTATGGTCAAAACTCGAGCTCTTGGTAAAAATATATATTGCACGTGCGTTTTTTAACAGTATTGTATTGTATTGCTTCTATAGACATTTTGGAGCATCTCTCACAGTGTACGGTGTGATTGTACATGTTATATTCCGTTCTAATTAAATGTTCCCGTAGTGCGTTTGCAGGCGTCTCAATAAGGTGTATATACTTACTTATTTATTTACTTACTTACTTACTTACTTACTTACTTACTTACTTACTTACTTACTTACTTACTTACTTACTTACTTACTTACTTACTTACTTACTTATAGTGCATACGCTTGACGCTAGACCTGGGAGTCGACCCCAATAAGTCGACCCCAGTCGACTTGGTCATCCCAAGTCGGGTCGGGTCGTTTCTGCTCACCGCAACTGACCCCAAGTCGAATTTTGTCGAGAGAAGTCACTTGAAGTTGTTTTCACCACAAGTCGACTTAAACCGACTTGAAACACAAACATTGCTAAATTTGTCACTTCAAACCAATGATTGTGAGACCAGGATAACATTTAACCCATTTTCTACTAGCGCACCCTGGGAGGGTGCATTCAAAAACTGGCTAAAAAAATTCTTATCCGTTTTGAACCAAATATTTTTTTTACTTTTTCTGATCTATATTGAGTTGATTAAACAATCCATGCAGAGTTTTTCTAGTTTTAATATCTTTATCCGAAAAATTTAGTGGACTTATTATGAAAGTGACGTCATCGCAAAACTATGAAAAATTGCATGGAATAAAAAATTAAATTTTTATTATTATTCAATTGCAATCATCAAATATGATAGAATTACATCTGTTTGTATGATAATTAGAGAAATTATAAAAAATATTGCTATTTATTGAAGAATTATGATGATATTACTGCTGCACCCTGTGAGGGTGCGCTAGTAGCGAATGGGTACAGGTTTTCTATAATGGTGAACAGCGTAAATTGACTGTTCCTAACCATCAGGTTTACGTGCTATTGGAATGGAAATGCTGGTTATGTGTTCCTGAACTTCCGAATAGTTGTTGGAACTTACTGCTGAGGTCATCTTCAATTTCTATAAGGCCATGCAGATGACATTGGGGTATGATAACCTCGCCCATGCATTCGTAGGCTGTACGCATGCATTACGGAGTCATTTATAAGCCATATAAGCGTCTCAATTTTGATTGTGTTTGGCTCATTTGTACTTGAACCACTGTATGAGATACCATCAATGCTTCCAAATCATGCTTTTGATAACTTATTCGCTTCATTGAGACTGCCTGAACATGTTGATTGCCATGACAGAACCGTCTAAAAACTTTCCCGCCAAAATGAATTTGTTAGATTGCACAGCACATGTAGTGTGACAATAGGGGAAGTTGGTGAAGTTGAGCAATTGTGACAACCTACAGAACTACCGTGACGACAAGGAAATAGTGACTTCCACTGTTTGCATTCATGTTTGATGTAATGATGTCGAATGCATTGTTCTTGTGTTGCAAGACAATGTCATACCAGTAGCAGCCACCGAGTCCTATTGCTGTATGTGGATGATGGTGGTGGTGGTGTGGTACCAAATTCAACATGCTCAACCGGACCAGATCAGGTACCGGGGCAGAGCGCAACCATTGAACCCACATATCCTTGCGGGGAATCACTTCGACCAGTCCATTTCTTGCTGATACAATCGACTCAGTGGTTTTGTGCGCATTGTAGAAAAACATAAAAAAATGGGTATAAAAGTGTGATATTGGACTTCACATGCACTGATTCAGTGAATTTCAAAACAAAACATGAGTCATTATGAGTGAATGTTGTGGCACTGATTGTTAATCTAGCCAAAAACTGAATTTTATGACAAATGATACGTGCTTTGCTTCCTTAGACACTAAGCATATAAAGTACTGCTTAACTACTAGCGCACCCTCCCAGGGTGCACCACTTTGACACCAGTTTTTTCCCCGGAGGTACCTACAATTAATTTTTTAAACCTGGTTCCCATGTATACATGCAAGGGTGTGTTGAAAAAAGTTAGTGTTCTGTTGGGTTCACTTGCTCTAGTCTAGGAGATGATGAGTAATACTCAGGTCCGTAATGTAAAATAACATCGATTTATTCAATAACAGAGCAGTCTGACAAGAAGTAGGTTAACGTTACCCAACGCTGACATGAAGTACGACCGATACAGCTGATTCGACAGAGCTGACGTGAAGACACACCAGGCTAACGGAGCCCAAAGGAAGACGGATGTAGGCCAGTTCACCAACGGGGTGGGACGGCAATCGAAGAAGACAACCGTCGTAGAACACGAACCACACGCCACGCTCAACAGGAGTCGAACACCCACCACAGAGAAGACCCACGACAAGAAGCAAGCCCCCACAGTAGTAGCCCTTTAAATAGGCCCTGCCCTTCCCTCAACTCCCACATAGTCAAGGAGAGTCCAAGTAAGGAAGCCCAGAGGGGTAATAGGTAGCTAACACTCACATACCCCCCCACCAGAACATGAGGAGTCCAACGGGGACGACGAACTATACGAACAAATGCTACGCCTAAATGCAAAATCACTCAGTACAAGCCATTACACGTACTAAGCAATTCAGCAAGACTTAACTAAATAATGCAACGCCTAAATGCAAAATCACCCAGTACAAGCCATTACACGTACTAAGCAATTCAGCAAGACTTAACTAACTAATGCATCGCACTCCTAAATAACGTAAGAGTCCGATATAATTATTCATGATCTGAAGACACAAACTTCATATAACTCAAATCATCAGTTCACACGTAATCACGATATATATACATACACAGTAATAGTTCAAATGTCCAAAAAACTATATCTGAAACACAAGAAAAAATTTGGACACCAACTGGTGTATCAAAAAGGAACCGAAATGTATAATGGTCATTGGCACAAGCCACCCTACACTACAGACACACTGAAGAGTTCCTTGCCGAAGAATTCCGTGCTTTCCTTTTATGACAGAACGTTCCATTGCAACTGTTTCTGGACAGTATTTGACTTTTCATGACAGAATGTTCCATTGAAATACGACGAGGATAGACGTACCAGAGAGCATCTCTAGCACGCCCGACGACTCCGCTGTGAGGAGCCAAGTGGAGACACTGAATGACGTGTGCCCTCACTCGCTCCCACTCACATTACTCAGATGGACGACTCAGAATGTCCGGCAGAACATTCCATTCGCCTGGACGATGTCTAATGTCCAAGTTGTACTGTTCAAGCTCTAAACTCCATCGCAAGAGCTTCATATTTTTGTTCGCCATCTGATGGATGAACTGCAACGGTTTATGATCGGTGAACACCAGGACGACTGCGGATCCAAAGTAGACACTAAAGGCCCGCAAGGCGACCATCAGTGCCAGTGCTTCCTTCTCTATGGTCGAATAGCGAATCTCCTGCGGCAGCAGCTTCCGACTCAAATAGCAGATCGGGTGTTCCAATCCATCCTTCATCTGAAACAAGCACGCTCCCAGACAGAATTGAGAAGCATCAACACCCACACAAAACTGTTTAGTAAAGTCAGGAGGTATTAAGATAGGTCTAGAAGCCAGACGAGATTTTAGATCAAGAAAAGCAACCTCCGCTTCCTCATTCCATCTAAAAGGAATCCCTTTCTTTGTCAAAGCCGTGAGCGGCAAAGCAATATCAGAGAAATGAGGCAAGTACCTCTGATAGTATCCCGCTAATCCTAAGAAAGATTGCACCTGTTTTTTAGTAGCAGGCCTAGGAAATTTCAACACCGCTTCCACCTTCTTCAACCTTGGTTGAACTCCGTCAATCCCAATGTGATGACCCAAGAAATCCACAGACGCATTAGCAAAGACACATTTAGCCAGATTCAGAGTTAAACAAGCATCAGCTATTCGAGATAACACTTTTCGCAAATGAACCAAATGATCCGACCATGCTAAGCTGAAAATGATGATGTCGTCTAAATAAGCATCACAAAACTCATTCAATCCATTCAACACTTTCGTAATTAACCTTGAGAACGAAGCCGGAGCATTCTTCAGGCCAAAACTCATGTATTTCCATTGGTAATGCCCTTTCGGGGTGACAAACGCAGTTAACGGAACTGACTCTGGATGCATCGGGATCTGCCAGTAACCTTTAGTCATATCCAGCTTTGTTATAAACCGTGACTGACCCACTCGATCAATTAACACCTCCACCCGTGGCATAGGAAATGGATCCGGAACAGATAATCCATTCAGTTTCCTGAAATCTGTACAAAGACGATCTGTACCGTTGGGCTTAGGCACCAAGACAATGGGAGCTGCCCACGGACTCTCAGACTCCTCTATTATCCCCGCTTCCAACAACTGATTCACCTCTTTATCCACCCTCGCCATTTTCTCAGGATTTAACCTGTAAGGGTATTGTCGAACAGGGCGAGCACCTTCAACCAAATCAATTCTATGAGACACCATAGATGTTTTACCCGGTACGTCACTAAACACATGTGCAAAGTCATGCAAAACATCCCGCAATTCCGCACGACATTCAGCAGACACTTCACATTGTAAGACCTTATCCTCTAAAGTCACATCATTCATCCTCACATCCGGATTTACCACCAACACAGAAGCCACCACCTCCTCATTCGGTCGCTCATACACCACATCCATACGATCCACATAGCGCTTCATCAGATTCACATGTACCACCCGTTCCGTTTTTCTTCGATCCGGGGTACTCACTAAATAATCGACCGGACCAAGTCGACGTACAACCACATACGGTCCACAATATTTGGTCTGTAAAGGTTTACCCACCAACGGAATCAAGAGTAAAACCTTTTCACCTTCCTCAAAAGACACAGCACGTGACTGCTTATCATACAGTTGCTTCGATTTACTTTTCGCATCAACAGCATTTTCACCAGCAAGTTTCAATCCAACACGCATACGTTCACGTAATTGTAAAACATAGTCAATCACATTCTTGCCAGACACTTCATGTACAACATCTTTCGCCAACCATTCTTCCTTCATCAATTGCAACATGCCACGCACATCTCTGCCATACATCAAATCAAAAGCAGAAAAGCCAGTACCCTGTACCGGAACCTCTCTATATGCAAACAAGATCCACGGCAACATTGCATCCCAAGAACCCGGATATGTTTCAGCCAACGCCTTCAACATATCTTTCATAGTACGATGAAAGCGTTCGCACGAGCCATTCGTTTGTGGTCTGTAAGGACTAGTTTTCAACTGCACAATACCACATTCATGCACAAACACTTGCATCAAATCAGACATGAATTCTGAGCCACAATCAGACAACAATTCTTTCGGAAATCCGAAAAGCGAAAAAACTTCACACAAACATTTAGCCACATCCTGCGCCGTATGATTCTTCAACGGAAACGCAAATGGAAAATGGGAAGCCAAATCAATGACCGTGAGAATAAACCTATTCCCCGTTCCCTCACATACACTCAATGGGCCTACGATATCCATTGCTAAGCGTTGAAACACTTCCTCCATTACAGGCATACTGACCATGGGCGCCCTATAATTTATGTTTCCTTTGCCTAAGCGTTGACACACATCACATGAACGACAATACTCACGGACGTCACGATTCACATGAGGCCACCAGAAATGCTTCGTCAACCGATCCAGTGTCTTTCTAGTACCCAAATGCCCAGCCGCTGGTATATCATGGGCCACATGCAACAACTTCTGTCGTAAGTCACGAGGCACAACTATTTGGACCACACCCATTCCTAATGGTGTACACTTCTCCTCCCATCGACGCACCAAGACCTCGTCCACCAACGCATACGGTTGTACACGCCCACCGACAGACACCGTCTCGTCTACTTGTGCATACAATGGTCTCAATTCAGGACACCGGCGCTGGCGCAATATTAATTCCTGTCGGCTAACATATAGCTCCGATCTTTCTGTCACAACAGATTCTGTCGCTGCAAATAAACTCGATAAGTCGCCTTCATCGAAATTCATTCGTTCAACTTGTCTGTCAATTATTTCACCTGGCGTACGCTCTTGGTCGGCCGACTCCGTACTTTGACCCACTATCTCCGACCGCTCGGGCGCCGCTTCACTGCACACCGCCGTCTCCCTCTCACTCTGTCTCAGTGCATGTGCTCTAGCCTGTGCACGAGTCGTCACCGCAACCTCCAACACCTGTCCTGCCAACGCTGTATCATTACCCACAATGCAATGCACCCCAGCCATTGGAAGTGAATTCATTAGACAGCATAACACCTCACCTTTAACAAATGCACAATCAACATTCACTTTCACCAAAGGACATTCCACAATAGAACCAGATATACCTCTGAGTAAGCGCGTTTCATTCATGTGTACAAACTCATGCTCATTCAACCATTCATTAGACACCAAAGACTGCAGCGCTCCACTGTCTCTCAAGAATACCGCCTCCTTTCGTGCACCCTCATCATCAATTACACATCCAATCACACAAAATGGTGCATACAGTTTATCAACAGATTCAATTGGCTTCGGAAAACTCTGTGGTTTCACAGGCGCCGAAACAGTCTGAACCAAACCCACAGGTTTCGCACCCCTCCAATTTTCTATTTGAGTCCCCTCCTTTCGTTTTAATTTCCAACAACTGGCCTTGGTATGACCTGGCGCTCTACAAAATGCGCACGTGACCGGTTCCCCAAAACCAGTGACGTCATCATTTTCCCGCACAGGCTTATTAAACCCATACGTTCCTCTTTGAGGCGAACGTCGACCCCAATTTGTATCACGACGCGTACCATCCTTGTACCCCACGCCTTGACGCTCCCATACATCTTTCTTCTCACTTTCATCAGATGAGAATCCTCGTGTACGGTCGAAAAAATCCCTGCGGAACCCCCCAGAATAATGGTTCGGCCCCTGCTTGTATAACACTGCATATTCATCCGCTAAACGTGCAGCACTTGCCACAGTATCAGGACTCTTATCTATCAGCCACCTGTGTACTTCAATAGGTAACGCTTGTACAAACTGCTCCATGAGAATTACCTCTTTAAATTTTGCTAACTCCTCCCACGAGTTTGTACCCTCAATCCATCTCTGAAAAGGACTCTGCAGTCGAAATGCATAATTCGCATACGTTTCCCTCGGTTCTTTTCGCAACCCCCGAAATTTCTTTCGATAAAATTCCGGAATACGTTCGTACGCCGTCAATAGCGCACTCTTCACAATATCATATTTGACGCACTCCTCCAACGATAAAGCCGCAAAAACTTTCGCCGCCTTCCCCGACAACTGTGGCTGTAGGAGGGACGACCATTTTCCCATCGGAATTTGATGCAACGTCATTGCTTGCTCAAACGCCGCAAAATAATGTTCGATATCGGCCGAATCAAATTTTGGCACAAATTTCAGAGCTGCCCCAAAACGCAAATCCTCATTTCCATGCGCTGGTCGTTCGACAGCACCACCTCCTTCTATCCTCCGTCCGTCCATTTCTAATCTCTGCTTCTCCAATTCCATATTCATTCGTTTCTCCTCCATGTCAAATCTCATTTTCGTCTCTTCTGCTTCAATCCTCAATTTATTCTCCTCTGCTGCAATCCTCAATTTATTCTCCTCTGCTTCAATTCTCAATTTATTCTCCTCTGCTTCAATCTGCATTTTCCTCTCCTCTCGCTCTGCTTCAATTTGCATTTTCTTCTCCTCTCTCTCGGCTTCAATTTGCATTTTCTTCTCCTCGAATCTCATTCGCTCCTTCTCTCTCTCCCACTCTCTGTCCTCTTTTAAGTGCAAGCGCTCTAACTCGGCCTCCTCTTTCTTCGCCTGTGCCTTAAGTTTCCAAGCTGCACTACCCAATTTCGGTGACAATGGTTTCATAGCCATTCTCCTCACCTGTGACCTAGACACGTCCTCCACATCCTCACCATATGTCTCACTCACCAGTCGAAGTTTGTCACTTGGTATGTCTCTGACATCCCCAAATTCAGGAATTAACTCCTCCTCTAACGACGCCATTTTACCTCTACGCCCTGTCGACTATTCGACGTGCAGACCAACGCACAGCGCAAAAATTCACCCACGACAGCTCACTTCAAAACTGTCTCGACCAAATTTACAAAACTCGCAAAACTCAATGTCGCAAAACGTCGAAATTTCCCGCACTAATTTTCTCGACCTAATTCGCCACAAACAACAACCATTGACCTGTCTTCACGGCCAACCACCATATAACACTTTTCCAACGGAATTACCACCGTACAATTTGCTAAATTTCACGGAAACAACGCCCCTTTTTTGACGCAAATTTCAAATTATCGTGAAAAAATCCCGCGAGACCCCATCTGTTGGGTTCACTTGCTCTAGTCTAGGAGATGATGAGTAATACTCAGGTCCGTAATGTAAAATAACATCGATTTATTCAATAACAGAGCAGTCTGACAAGAAGTAGGTTAACGTTACCCAACGCTGACATGAAGTACGACCGATACAGCTGATTCGACAGAGCTGACGTGAAGACACACCAGGCTAACGGAGCCCAAAGGAAGACGGATGTAGGCCAGTTCACCAACGGGGTGGGACGGCAATCGAAGAAGACAACCGTCGTAGAACACGAACCACACGCCACGCTCAACAGGAGTCGAACACCCACCACAGAGAAGACCCACGACAAGAAGCAAGCCCCCACAGTAGTAGCCCTTTAAATAGGCCCTGCCCTTCCCTCAACTCCCACATAGTCAAGGAGAGTCCAAGTAAGGAAGCCCAGAGGGGTAATAGGTAGCTAACACTCACAGTTCCTCAAGAAAAAAAGTTGGTAGTTAATGGGTTAAGCAGCTTTTGTAGTGCGCTTTCAAGAATGAATGAGGCCTTGCTGAACAGAGACTTAGCCTACCGGGTAGGCCTATACTGATTATTTTTTACCGGTAGGCTATCGTGCAGACTGCCATCTGCCGATATATTCATAGCCTCATAGGCCTATAACTTTTTATTCTGTGCTAAAACGTCACGCTTTGGCATGCGCTTAATTAAAATGGTGAAAAGTTATTAAAATATTTGCACGTGACATGAACATGAGCAATTCAGTGAACTTCTAGTGGTTAGTGAATTCGGCGCAAAGAAAACTGGATCTATAGGTCCTACAGGTCCTATAATAAATCGATAGTTTCGCGCTACTTTAAATTTGGTACGTTGCATCTGCAGTTGTCTGCAGACGGAAAAACTATTGTAAGCTTATATATAGGCTATGAGCCGATTGGATAACGAAAGACTCTTCTGTCAGTGAGTCTATGGTATTTGTAGCCTACTGACAGATGATGCACCTGAAATGCTATTTGCCAAGTTGCGGAATGATGTTACTGGCCGAATAATTATTAAAACAGAATCAGTGGCGTAGCAAGGTTTTTGGGGGCCCTTGTGCAGGGCTTCGGTGGTGGGCCCTTAATTACTTGAACCTCCTCGATTTCAAACAAAAACGTTGTGCAAAAGCGCCTGGCTCTTTTTCGATAGATTGTATATATAATTTGCATTATTTCGAACCCGAAATTAAATAAAAATTAACTCATTGCAATTTTAATTATTTTCTCCCCTTTGTCTTTATAATCACTTTCTATTTCTTCTAAAAGAGAAAATTCAATTAGAGTAGGCTATTTGACCAAATTTATCCCAATAAATGCTTCAACTGTTTAAGTATGAATTAGGCTATCATCCGCACTTAAATTCTGTCAAACAGTTCGGTTAGGCCTAGTTGACTAAAAAAGATACAATATAATAAATTGGTATAATGTGAATTAAGTGACTCAAGTCTCGGTTGCTACGATAAGTCTAAAAGAAGAAACCAAAAATTTAGAAATGTAAAAATGTTCACTTGGGCGAATTTCCTTGCGCAAAAATAATTGAAATGCCTTCGTTCCTGCGTCCTTTGGTAAATGCATGAACCTGTATACCACCATAGTTTCCGAAGCGCTTCTCTGCTCGGTTCAATATCCACCACCACCTCAGCACTGATCACTGCAGTAGGTCCTACATGTATACTTGATTACATTCTGAATATTCTGAATGTAGAAACTTGACTCTGACCACCAGGGGCCCCTAGACCTAGTGCAGTCTGCACAATCCATTGCAACGCCACCGCCGTAGCCTAGGCTACATGTAGAGCCTACTGCATTCTGAATAGTTCTTAAAATTTAAAATTAACTCTGACCGCCGGGGGGCCCTCGACAGCCGGGGGCCCTTGTGCACTGCACAAGCTGCACAACCTATTGCTACGCCACTGAACAGAATTACAAATTGGACCTATCATAACACACCATTCAGTGCAACCAGTGCGCGTTCCCCCATTTTTATCTTAGACCTTGCGCGTTTTTCAAATTTATTCAATATTAATATTATTAATAAAAATAATAATAGTCTAGTAATGAGTGTAATCTGAATAATTCCAGGCAATGGACAATTAAGCTAAAATTCATAGGCACAATTTAATGCCAATTTGCCGTCGCATTGTCTAGACGACTATAGATGGCCCAAAGCATCACAAAACTATTCAAACTGAAACACAAATTAACAGACTGGAATGGGTTTAATACAAACTTTAGCAAATTCGTGCATCAGTTAAGTGTTGAAATTAATGCTTGCCAGGAAAAATTGGCTTGACTTCTTGCATTAACAGCCGTGCGTATAGCCTACCTATATAGGCTATAATGGCTATTACCATGTCAAAAGTCGACTTCAAGTCGGAAGTCGGTTGTTTTTCTGCTAAGTCGGGTCAAGTCGTTTTGACTCCAAGAAGTGGACTTCAAGTCGACCTCAAGTCACTTTAGGGTCAAGTGGGGTCAGATTAGCTGACCAAAGTCACTCCCAGGTCTACTTGACGCCCTATTATAACTGAACTTCCCCAAATTCGCTGCTCATCTGTACGATAGTGAAGAGCAGCCTTAGGTGAAGTGGCCTAGAAGTTTCTCCTCTCCGCTGTCCTAAGCCTACTTCTCCCAGTATTAGACCCCATGCTTGCCTAATAGCTGCTCAATGGACATTTTGAGCAAGCCCAGTGATAGGCAAATTGTAATCGAGGTAAACACCCAGGCTGAGAATAATATTATTGTCGGGAAGGTTGGGCTTCAACTTCTAGTAGGATATTTCTTGGATCTTACAGTAAAAGTATTCATTGCTCACCGTGACTCCACAATTTAATTTAATTTATTATCAAATCAACATCTAACCCCTGCAGTTAATTTTCTATAATTCTCGCATACTGCTTACTCTGCACCTTCTGCCCCGTCGTCATTTTTTGCGTACGTAGAGTCGTAGACCCAAACTATTAGTAAAACCACGCGCAAACACAATATTAATTTTAATATTAGGCTGTGCATTTTGGTCAACCCGTCCTATCCGTGCTTAAGCTATCATGCACTAATTGGGTTTAGCATATACCCTGAACTGAGCGATTCACTGAGCAGTCGTACAGGTTGCCGGAGAAGTAAGGACAGTGTATACCACCAGTCCACGATGTATTCCTACAGAAGTTGACGGAATGGATAAACAGCAAATGGTTAGCAATCACGTATCATGCTCGTAAAACATTTTGTGACCGACCAGGAGAAACTGTACCATTTGTGAGGCCCGCACAATATGGTCCTTTTTCTCCCAGCCGGTCACATATTTAACTCTACAGTGTATATAATTATATACATAATTTATATATTATAATGATTCTGCCTTTGAAAGTTTGAATGCTTTATACTACTTAACATTTAACCTTGCCAGTGTAATAATTTGGTTTTTACATGCATTAATTATCAGGTTCAGATTGTGCGTGATGGCAGCATGGTAACAATGGACTACCGCGAAGACCGTGTGAGAGTTTTCGTCAACGCGTACGGCATTGTAGTTCGCCCGCCTAGGATCGGGTAGCTCTGACCTTGAGCTTGAGCTCTGACCTTGAGCTGGAGAAATCGTGCATCGATTTCCTGTGGATACTGCTCGTTATATGCGTACAGCCAATGATTAGGCCGCCATTTACTTCTAGCTCTCTACAAACTTTTCAATCAAGTTTCATCAATTTTATTTAGTGTCATTTGTTGGCCTATTGAATCAACATAACGTAGATAAACATAATACAGCTGTTTTAGGATTGCTCCATAAGCTGAGAATTTGAAATATTTCCATACATTTTACTCTATTCCTATTTTGCTTAGGAGACTTTCATGACAGCTATAATAACTTGTATCATTCAGGCTTCTGTATTTTTAATTTAGAACCGAGTCAGTTTTGAGTTTCTGCGCTAACTCCGTTCAATAGCCTAGGTCTGCTTGACACTCCAGTAAAGTTTTTGCAGAATATTGGTTTTATTTGGAAAGTTTAACCTGTAACAATCAAATAACCTATTGTTCTTGTGATTCCGGTAACTGATAACCCTCTGTATTTCTATTGCTAGATTGGATCGGCCACTTTAGTTTCATAATAGAAGTTATGCAGTTTGTCTTGTCTTAATTTCATATTATGGAAGTCTACAATTCAACAGAAAACACACTATTAATAAACTAAAGGCCATCCATAATTATAATACGCACGTAAGAAATCGTCTTTACGCCCCCGTACGCACCCGTCCGTAATTTTACTGATCCTTAACCTTATGCGTACGTGTGACGGTGTGAATATGCTTTTCTACCCCGCCCCCGTAAAGGCGATTCAGTTAGTCACCTATGAAACATGTATTTTACCGTAGGCTATTATCTTTTGTGTTAAGCATCATAATATATGCAGGCTAGATTTTGCTAACTGTTGCGGCTCACTGTTTAGATCTGAGCAGAACATAATTTTAATATAATCAAAATGCTATCGGACATAGGATACTAGGGCCTACAGAGTTAGAAAATATATAGACACGTGTGGACATTTATTATGCGTAGCCTAAGTAAATTTTTAATGGTTAAAATAAGTTTTGGCAAATATACACTGCGCAGTGTCTTAGGCCTAATTTAATAATCCTGTTATCTGACAAGGACTAAGTAGACCTAGGCCTATCCCTACGACCAGTCTAAAAAAGACCATTTGTTTCAAGCACAATAGATGAGCGATTAAGAATGAAGCGATGAAGATGAAGCGATTAAGACACAAAGTTGACAGAAGGAAGAACCGGTGAACAAACATTGCGAAAGTCGGCAGACTGATAATCATCTATTTGTTAAGTTGCCAATGCTTTCCAAGCAATCAAACCTTTAAAAACTAATCGTATATGATCGCTTAGCCTATCTGTAAGCCAGACTATAATATTATATCAGCCTACTGATGTGAACTTTATATATACACCTCCCAGGTGGGTTGTTGGGGCACCTGAGCCGACTCCTGACAGAGTGTAGGCGCAGCTCTAAAGGAAAGCCATTCCATATACCACTGGGTTAATTATAATGAAGCTGCCTTTGAAAGTTTCAATGCTTTATAATATAATAGTTAACTTTTAATTTTACCAGTGTAGGCCTAATGACTAGGTATTTATTATGTATTAATATCAGGTTCAGATTCTGCCTGAGGGCAGTCCGGTAACAAAGGATTACCGCACAAACCGTGTGAGAGTTTTCGTCGACGCGTACGTCTGCTACGGCAATGTACATGTAGTTGGCACGCCTAGAATCGGGTAGCTCTGCAATTGACCTTGAGCTGGAGCTCTGACATTGAGCCGGAGCTCTGACCTTGAACTGGAGAAATCGTGCATCGAATTCCCGTGGATACTGCTCGTTCCACGAGTACAGCCAATGATTAGGCTACCATTTACTTCTAGCTCTCTACAAACTTTTCAATTTCGTATTATCGATACCTTAAGTCAGTGGTTCTCAGACTTTTGCGGGCCACGGACCGGTGATAATTTTTTGTTGAAGATCTAGGACCGCTAACTTAAATGGCAAATAATGCATTCAAAAGCGAACTATAATTATTATAAAAAGACTATTATAAGACTAATTATAATTATGGATTTGTTACAATAATTAAAACATACCCATAATAGCATTTAATATGTTTCTCAATTTAATTTCATTTAATTATAATGTTTAAAGGTTAAACTCAAAGCTTCAAACAAGATTAGAAGTTTGTAATTGTAGGAATAAGTGAATCTGCTAAAATATATTCAATCACACCTTACTAAGATTGTTCGGTATTGATGGAAACACCTGCTCGATATAAAACAAAGATATCAGAACATCACCATAATTGTTATTTTAAATATTGCAGCTCATATTTTCCCATTTATGCCCCGGGATGAGATAAGTAGTTTCATATTGCCTCCTTCAAAGACAATATTGTTATGGGTGAGCAACTCGCCCAAGGCCATTACGCAGTGGCTTGAGGTAGATTTGAACCTGCGACCATTCGGTCGACGTTCACAGGGTGCCACCGATCCTGGGGATCAAGTCCTACGAAAATGAGAGGGGATTTGTCCTAGAGTTTTGTCCGGTAGGAATTATGTCTATGAAGATAATGTCCTGCACTCAAGCCCTACTTATCTTTTTTGACAGTTCATTGCATAAGAAATGTCTAATAATTTTCATCCATATCCTGTTGATCTCCGTACGCACTACGCACCCTATCAGCAAGTGCATTTAAGTGAGCTTAATTCCCTCCACGAATCGGTCTCTCTCTCTCTCTCTCTCTCTCTCTCTCTCTCTCTCTCTCTCTCTCTCTCTCTCTATATATATATATATATATATATATATATATATATATATATATATATATATATATGTATATATACGTAGTGCGTATATATATATTATATATATATTATTATATATATATATATATATACACACACAACGGGTCACTGGTTAATAAATCGAGCGATTCATTGAGAATCCGCGAAGTTCTCTGAAAAGTAGGACAACCACCGTGCATGGGCGCCCGCAAAAAATTTTGCACGGGGGGGCAAAAATTTTACGACAGTCACTGTTAAATTTTTTAGTAGCAAGAGCTTGAAAAATGCAAAGCTGGAAATTAAGAATACGGGTATTTTTCAAAGAGGCTTCTTATGCAAATTTCTCAGTTTCATTTTTTATAGTCTATAATTTTTAATATGAATAGTTTTCTTAGATATCTGTTAAAAAATCAAAAAGTGGACTTTAAAAAGTAGTTTCCTAAAGGTGCGCTATATAAGTCCATAGAATGAACGAATGAATAAATGAACGAAAAATAGGCGTCAGTTTTCAAGGGGCAAGTGCTCCTCTAGCTGCTTCTAAAGCGCCACTCGATAGCCCATCGCACGCTTTTCACATGTGCTGCATCAGAAGCCTATTCCAAAGAGTAGTCAAAAGAGGACCGAGTCTGGTAGCCAGAGGGCTAGAGTAGCTATTAATGCGAGTGTTGTTTAGGCAGGTGGAAGATACGAGGATGAGATCTCTCTGTCAGTTTTCGGTGGAAATCTGGAGTCGTGATAATACCCTTATCCAAGTTTTTCTAGCCTACAGTTTGACCTCCCTGGATACTGTACTGGCAGCATGCAAAATGGACAAAATGGCGCCTAGCTGATAGCAGACTTGGTTTATATAATTACAATACTGGTAAACAGATCTTCCTGATGTAATTTCAGTGTACTTCGAGAAATTTTCAAATTTTTGCATTAGTATTTAATTTGTTGCGGTTGTGATTATTTGCACTACAGCTGGATTCCACTCAAGTAGACCATAATCGAAAGGTCTGCTATTTGCATGGGCGCCCGCAGGAGGGTTGAAAGCCAATGCTCATTGTTACAGTTTTTAGAAAGAGCAGAAAGTTATAAGAACATGTTTATTTCTATAGAGATCTCTAAAAGTAGATTTGTGGCTTTGACTGTCTGTAGACCTATCATTTTGTATCATTGGTCCATTAATAAAAAGAAATTTGTTAACACATTCAGCGCCCGGGACGTATATATACGTCCCAAATATGGCTATCCGCTGGGCCCGGGACGTATATTTACGTCCTATATACTACCTATTTATTATCGATGATTGGCCTGCAGAGAGTTATTAGACCGGCCTGTATTGGACGAATATGATGTACAGCCTTGTAGAGGTGACACCAGGCGAATGTTTTGAAACGCTTCAACACGTTCATAAGCCAGAAATACGAGACTACTGGTCGACAGACCCCATACTTGGCGCCTCTGTAGTCGGTAACATCTTGTCAAGAAATCGCTACGAATTGATTCTGAAGTTTTGGCACTTTTCCACGAACTCTGCCACCATATCACAAGATAGACTTGGCAAACTGCAAACAATAACCGATTTGTTGCTGAAGAATTTTCAAAGTCTATATAGACTTGGTCAAGCAATCTCAATCGATGAAGCAATGGTTTTGTGGAGAGGGCGACTCCAATTTCGCCGATATATACCGGGGAAGAGACATAAATACGGCGTGAAGATCTACCTGCTCTGTTCTCCAAATGGCTACGTCTACAACGCCAAGATCTATTGTGGTAAATCGACTCTCAACGCCAGATCACCGTACGGGCATGGAGAGACTGTCGTTTTGACCTTGGCAGACAGCCTGCTGGACAAAGGACGCACTGTATATGTCGATAACTTCTACATAAGTCTACCATTGGCTAAAGAGCTTCTGAAAAGAAAGACGCTACTCTGTGGAACGCTTCGTTCGAATAGAAAGTATCTCCCACACGATGTTGTTGGTACCAGATTACAACGTGGAGAAGTTGTTCGTCGTTGATGCTAATATATACATTTTTCATGTAGGTTTTATGTGTTATATTCTCTGGCCCAGCCGGTAAAATATGGCCGGCGTCAGGGGCGGATCCAGGGGGGCCAATCCGGCCATGGCCCCCCCCATTTAGAAATTTCTTTATTTTTGACCAGCTATTTTGCTCGGAAAGTAGACGTGGCCCCCCCCATGAGTGGTTCCGTAGGACTTTGGCCCCCCCCTTCGAAAATTTCTGTATCCGCCCTTGGCCGGCGTTGAATGTGAAACCCAAAAGTAGTATTTAAAAAATAGATGTCAATTTTCCAGGGAGGCAAGTGCCCCCTTGCCCCTATGTGCGGGCGCCCATGCCACCGTGTTGGTCGATGTTGGCCTTTAGAAGTCTATGGAAAGCCTATACATTTTTTCTCATAGCTGTGCCGCATCAAATATGGGTCTCCCCGTGAATGTTTTTAAATCGTTAGATTTTAAATACCGACCGCTGTAACCAGTAACAAGCTGCTATTTATGTGTAGCCTATCAATACCAGATTGAGGTACTTCCTAAAAGCGCCCGAGCACCAATTGAACACAGAAGTAACCGGGTACGGTAATATATAATTTACATCAACGATAAATACAACGTAGCTTATGCGTCCACTATCAGTTAGCTCATGACCTTGAGCTGGAGCCCTGACCTTGACTTTTGATTTGGAGGAACCGTGCATCGAAGTCCGTTGGATGTTTCTCGCTCTATACACAACAAATTACCCTACCCTAGCTCAACTTTGGGTGCCTCGGCGATTGTCGCCCGCTCGTTCGCCTCCCCCAGACCTGTCTTCAGGTCTAAAGACGTAAAACTGCATTAAGCTTATACATGTAGCTGACGTGGTGGTCAGTGGAAGTCATTCTGTGGTTTCGAAAGTTTCGGACGGTTGCGAGGCAATTTGTCAAGGTGGGCAGGACCACAGACTAGTTTTATAGGCCAATTACCTTTTAACATTTAGTTTCTTTCTATGCCACGCGTAGGTCCACGCAGAGCCGGGTCCACGTATAGCCCATCGGTGTTACGCAATACTATGCGCCTATAGGCTACAACAGATCGATGGGCAGCGATCGATCAACGATATTTAAATACGGCTGTTGTTCTGACTTTAATCACGAACGCGTTTGAAGTTTCTAGTGAGAGCTGTTGTTGATTGATTGAGCTACTAACGTGAATTCGTTCAGATACAAGGAGAGAAGATGAAGATGCCGTCTGCAGTAATTGCTTTATTGGCGTTGGCCTTATTGTGGTGAGAAAATAATTAATCAAGCTATAGGTCTATAACATTATTAGAGGTCGCTGTGCTTAGTATGTGAAATATTACGCAATGAATCTTAGGCCACGTCGATCGTGTCCGATAGTGGGTAAGTAAGTAATTAAGTTCGGCATAGATGCAAGCAATTCATTTATTCATTCACTCATTATATGCATTTATATAGCGCCTCTTCAAGTGGCTACTCAGAGGCGCTCCCAACCTCTGCGCGTCCAAATAGAACTGTCCTAAGATGAGAGAGGAAAGCGTTAGAAAAATTTGTACAAAGAGAGCGGGGGGTCAGAGGAAGACCATTCCAGGTTGAGGGTCCTACCACCGAGAAAGCACGGTTCTGCTTAGTGGAAGTTCGAGCAAAAGGGACTGAGAGCAGACTTTGTTCAGTCGATCGAAGGGAGCGGAAATAGTGAGAACTATAGGAGTAGGGATACAGAGTTCACAAAGGTAGGCAGGAGCAAGGCCTAGCATGCAGCGCCAGAATAGGTCGAGTAGATATCCTATACTCAATAATTCGCTGCTTCAGTGGAAGTCAGTGGAGAACGTCACGCATATAGCTGGAGAGGTGTCTGAATTTAGGTATGTGGTCAATAAGGCCGACTGCAGAACCCAGGACCAGTGGCGGCGCTAGGGGGGGGCTAGGTGGGCTAAGCCCCCCTAAAAAGGTAATATTTTCCACGATTTTCTTCGACTTTCGACCTGATGACTAAAAAAAGGGTCGTCAGAAATTTTGGCGGATGAAAATGAGAAATTTCCATGAGATTTCGGTCGATGATTAAAAAAAGAGAAAAAGGTCGTCAAAAATTTTAGCGGATGTCAATGTAAAATTTCCTCCGAGGCTTCAGCCCCCCAAAACTGAAATCCTGGCGCCGCCACTGCGCAGGACGCGATAAAGGCAACTCAGACGGGCAATTGGTAGGCCAGCATAGAGAGAGCAGCAGTAGTCAAGTCTGGTGGTAACAAACGAATGGACAAGGGTTGCAGCAGCAGTAGGAATAAGCGTGCGAGCAACAGTGCGTAGTTGACGCAGTTGATAATAACAGACGCGGCTGAGTGAGTGAATGTGTGGGTCAAAAGTGAGGTTTTGGTCCAGAGTAACACCAAAGTCACGGACTCTGGTTGAGAAGACAAAAGTCAGGAAAGGCATCAGCAATGGTTGTCATATCTAGCTTTGTCAGCTGCTGGCGAGTGTCAAGCCAAATGAATTGAGTTTTTAAAGAGTTAATAGGCCAGTCAAATTACGGAAAATTCATCATGAACCCGGACATTTACTATGGCAGACCTTTTTGGCAGAATATTGTACGTAAATACCCTACTAAACTACAGTAGAAATCCTAATAAATTCCAACATGGGGAAATATGTTTAAATCGTTAATTATTGTGGTACAAATTATGACTGTTCGTATAGCTTTTCGCTTAGTCATCGCCTATATGCATTATGAGCGTGGCCTTAAGTGCGGGGTAGTTACTGCAAAGTGTTTGCATAAAATTTTATTTATTTTTGTCTCCAAGATCGACATTTACATAGTTGAGATAATAAATATATTGGCACTCCTCCGAAATCCGGTCCCAAATTATTTCACAGCATTTGTCTCACCGTCACTTTACAAACCGTTCACATCGACTACTAAATGATAAAAAAAGTAAGTAGGGCCTAAAAGTCCAGCTTTTTCAATTGCATCAGCTGTTTTATGAATCCAACTTCTGTTTCAATAATGATTATTTTTCATCAATCCAGCTTCAATTTAAGCTATAATAATTATTGTTATTAACCCAGCTTCTATTTCTCGCCCGTTATTTTCGTCAACCCAGCTTCTATTTCAGATATAACAATACCATCATCCAGCTTCCATTACTTGAACGTTTTTTCATCAATCCCACTTCTATTTCACATCTAGAAATAACCCTACGTGCGAAATAACCTGTCATAAAGCATTGGAGAAGCATATCTATGTGATAAGCCATGCGAAATAATTTGGGACCGGATTTCGGAGGAGTGCCAATATATTAATCGATATTTAATTTTTTTAAATCGGTAATTTCACTGTGTTTCCAGCAGATAAATCGTATTTCCGCCAGTCCTTGAAATGTACACAAACCCTATAGGCATTATTATGGCTGTTGGTCGTCTTCTCAAAACTAAATTCAAAATTTTAATTATTTCCCCATATCGCATTTTGTTAGGATTTCTACAATACATTATTTAGTCTAGTTAGAAACTTTTCGTGCAAAAATGTGCTTGCCATAGTAAATGTCCGGGTTTAAGACTTAATTGACTGGACTATAAGGTGGAGTCGATTGGACGACATCCAAGGCTTCCATGACAAAGCACATAGACCGGACGGTCGCAATAGAGTCAGAAGGGCGAAATTGTGTCCATGGTTGTGTAATTAGTTAAACGGTCTCTCAAGCTGGGTCAGGCAGAGGGCTTAAAGTGTGTCTGGACGGTCATGGACGGCTTCCAAGCTCTTATTTTGAAATTTGAACGCCGTCCTGCCACTCATAGGGCCAACACAACATGGAAAAATAAGAGGCGTCCAGACAATTCCTTTTCTACACTTTAAGCACTGGTCGGCACACAACCAGCAATAAAAATGAGCCGCAGAGCATGGTAGGTGAGTAATACTACATGTAGTATACATATTCTTTTACATAACCAGCTGCAAAACAGCACTCTGGCGAGCAAGTTTCACATAAAAAATTCACATAAGACATCAAAAATCATCAAGACTAAACAAAGTACACATTATAATTGGTATGTATACAGCATTCTAGTTGCAAATGTTTGCCTCATCCGAGTGCCACAAGTAGCAGGCCTGCTATACCTCTACTGTATAAGCTCAAGGACTGTCTACCTTGTGGGTGTGCGGACGATTCGAAGCCGGACAACTCGGAGCCGGACAATTCGAATCGAACAATTCGGAGCCGGACAAATCGGAGCGGGAAATTTCGAGCGGACAATTCGGAAAGGATCGACGAAATGTCTCGATTGCAGAAAATAATTCTTACCTCAATTGAAGTTCTATTCATGAAAATATTGTTACTTAAATAGAAATTGGATTGATTAAAGTAATTCTTGCTAATTAAAGAACTTGTATTGATGAAAATATACGCAAGAACGTAGGCCTAGCTAGGTAAGTAATCTCTATTAGCACGAAAGAAACGCTCATTGTATTGTATTTCAACATTTAAAAAGCGCTTCTCGCGGCAAGAGCTTTTCGGAGGCGCTCCCAGTGCGTGCAACCGCGAGAGAAAAGTCAGGCTATGAGAGGAGAGAAAGAGGATGCAAGTCTACCGGAGAGGATGACATAGCGAAGTGATGGGGGAAGTTCATTCCATAGGGAGGGCGTATGCAGGCAAATGATTTGGATTGAGCCATGGTTCAAGGTTGTCTTGACGCGTGGAACAAATAGGTCAAACCGATCAGAGGACATAATAATTATTATGAGGTCGTTGCGAAGTAGCAGATATGGGGCGAAGTAATTATTATATTGCCTACCTTACAACAGTTAACAGTTATGCATGCAGTGGCGATAGTAACTCGACAGCACGAATAACAAGAAGAAACATAAAACCAATGGAGTTCCAAGGGTTCCACGACAACTGGTCTACCGACAACTCGTCTACCGACAACTCGTCTCCGGACAATTGGTCTAACGACAACTGGTCTACAGACGAATAGTATTGATGAAATAGAAGCTGGATTCTTGATTTTTTTTAGCTTAAATGGAAGCTGGATTGATGATTTTATTCATGTATTTCGACATGCATCCAGCTTCTACTTCAGATCTAAAAATACCTTCATCCAGCTTCTATTACTCACCCGTTATTTTCGTCAATCCAGCTTCTATTTCAGATATAATAAAATACCCTTATCCAGCCTCCATTACTTCAGCGTTTTTTCATCAATCCAGCTTCTATTTCAGATCAAGAAATACTTTCATCCAGCTATTATTTCTCATACGTCATTTTCGTCAATCCAGCTTCTATTTCACATGTAAAAGAGCCATCATCCAGATTCCATTTCTCTTGCGTTTTTTCATCAATCCAACCTCCATTTCACCCGTAAAAACTTTCATCCAGCTTCCATTTCTCAAGCGCTGGATCAGTTGTCTGTAGACCAGTTGTCGTAGACGAATTGTCCGGAGACCACTTGTCGTTAGACGAGTTGTCGGTAGACGAGTTGTCGTGACACCGTTCCAAGGCCGTAGCAGGGATGCCACTCACAGCTTTTTCCACCTAGATCTAGGTGTTTTCGGTCTTGTCTAGGTTTATAGTTTTTTTTTTCTGTAAGGATCTAGCCTTTTACACATAAAAATAGACATTTTAAGGTGAAAATTGCACAAAAGACGTGAAAAAACTCAAAAATTTTGCAAATTTGACCCAAAAATTGCAAATTTTGGAGCGAAAAACTTTAAAAAGGTCATCAGAAATTTTATCGGGAAGGAAAGGAGAGCAAATTTTAATCATCGGATGACTGGAAAAAGGTCGTAAGAAATTTTAACCTGGAAAAATGGAAACATTATGCATTTTCAAGATTAATTGTCAATCTAGCCTTTTCTAGCCCTTTTTTCGACCGGATCTGACCTTTTTCAAAATTCAGAGTGGCATCTCTGGTAGCCAGGATTTTTTTTGGAATGGGGGTGTTACTCGACTTTGAGGAAGCTGACATTCAACCGAATCAACTGACTAAAGGGCATAGGCGTAGGGGACATTTCGGAAGTGGGGGGGCAAATATTTTATTTTTGCCCGAAAAATCTGATGACCTTTTTTTAAGTCATCGACCAAAATGTTACGATTTTCTCGTCCGAAAAATCTGATGACCTTTTTTATTCATTTTCTGTAAATCTTCAGAAAATGTAGGTTTTTACCCCTGTGTGCCCCCCAAAAAATGCGCCTGTACCTGTTTACCTGGAAAAAATTCCAAATTTTTTCTCGTCCGTGTCTCTTTTCCGGAAAAACACATTTGCCCGAAATTTGGGAGGATTAATTCTATTGTAAAATGCCAAATTAACCATTTTGAGGCCCAAATTAAAGAAATTTGAGGAAAAAATTATTGAACTTGTAAAGTACGCTTACTTTATAGACCAGAACACATGCCTTTTGGAATTTTGCGGTGAAAATGCTAAAAAGTTCATTTTTGGGCATGACTCCATTTGGAGTTATTGGAATTCAGAGGACCCCGGAATAAAATAGAAGCTTCTTTTTTAATTTACCACAATAATGCAAGTAGTTTGCGTTAGTAGTAATATTTAATGAGAAACTATGAAGACAGAAAAGAAATTTTAAAGTAGCCTATATGAAAACATGGCAATTCTAACATGAACACCATTTCATTGATGATGACGACCATGAGGACAACTTCTCCCGTGAAGGCAAGTCTATTGGCTGTTATGACACTTGGGGGGGGGGTAAAATTAGTGAGGTGGTTTACCGTTGCCTTCCTCAAAATGGACAACTGTAGATGAGCAAATAGAAATAAGTGCTTCAAAATGAAATCCCCTTATCCCTTATAATATCATGATTGTGTTTGTAAATGCATTATTCAGTAAAGCATTATTTTATTTCCGGGCTTGTTCAAACACCCATAACACCCCACCCCAGTTCCGGCCTTGTGGAAATCGTTTGATGAGTTTTTACATATTCAAGGTTTTCTTTGCAGCGTTGAGATCTCTTCCACGAAGACGGAATGGCCGGAGCTCGTTGGACAGGTAACGGCAATGACAGATCTTTGCAACAGTATAATATTGTGTCCTCACCTTCAGTGGTAACAGTCGTGACATAGGGAAGGGTCTGCTACCGCTGTCCCGATTCAGCAATGTATGCCCGTTGTGAAAGTGTGACTTAATGTTAGGTTGTCGGGAGAACGTCAGGTCCTTGTCCTTGATCATGGGGCTTGGTGTTTCTATAATAATCCGTGTGAAGATCCTGGGCTGTTGTGAGCAGCAAGGCATCAGGCACTAAGCGGTGTAATGTAGTGCTGGCGTCATAAGCTTGGAAGCCAAGGACAATGAACTGGTAACGTGTTCAGCAGGATCTTAATTAATACCGGCTTAAGAGCTCTTATATCAAAACTCTACAGAAAGCAAAGGGCAAAGGTTACGGTGGCAGGAACGGTATCAGGAGAGTTTAGAGTCAAACGAGGGGTGAGACAAGGATGTGTACTGTCTCCGAGTTTGCTTAACATCCTGGTGGAGAGGGTGATGAGAGAGGCTCTAGAGGGGTATGATGGTGGAGTGCACATAGGGGGAAGGTGGCTGACCAGTCTGAGGTATGCAGATGACATAGTCCTATTAGCAAGCTCGGAAAGCGAATTGCAAACATTGGTGGAGAGATTAAATCGGGCGGGAAAGAAATATGGATTGCAGATGGACAAGACGAAGGTCATGACAACGACAGATGAATTATGTAAAATTCAGATCAACCAAGAAGATTTAGAACAGGTGGACAATTACACGTATCTGGGTTCAAGGATTGAAAGAAATGGCGATTGCGGGTCGGAGATTAGAACAAGACTGGCAAAGGGATATGCAGTAGGTACAGATTGCCAGAAGATATGGAAAAGTCACGACATAGCAAATGAAACAAAGATAAAGCTATGGAGGGCGTTGGTGTGTCCGGTGGCATTTTATGGTTGCGAAAGCTGGACATTGAGGAAGAAGGAGGAGAGGAGAATAGAAGCGTTCGAGATGAAATGTCTTAGATTGATCATGAGAATACCATGGATGGAGAAACGAACAAACGAATGGGTGATGGAGGCCACTGGTGTGAAGAGGAACATGCTAAGAACAGCTAAAGAAAGACAAATGATATACTTCGGTCACATCATGAGAAAGAGGGAAACATGCATAGAGAAAGAGATCAGGCAGGGCACAATTCCTGGAGGTAGAGGAAGAGGAAGACCAAGAAGAAATTGGCTGGATAACATAAAGACATGGACGGGTTTGCAAATGGGAGAAATGCTGAGAATGACGGAAGACAGGAATCGCTGGAGGAACATCATGCATGATACGGCCGTGTTGGACTTTACAGATCTAGCGCTATATAACGACTATGATTACTCTAACATTATGTAGTCGTCGGTTCTTCTTTCTCGTGTTCAGTTCTTCTTTCCTTTTCCGGTAATGGCTGAATGACAGCTAAGTTCAGTTCTGGATCATGGCGATTAATCTTATTAAAATCTTATCGTTTACTAAGTGATCCGCTTCGTTTCTTAACAGGTTATGGCCCCAGCAAGCCTAGAGCACGTAATGATCACAAAAGTTTATGATACGGAACTTTAATAAGACAAATAAGGATAATCCGGTCAACTGCGCAGTATAGCGTGACTGTTTTCTTACATCGCGACAGAAATGCGAGAAACAGTTGATTATTTCTTTTCACCGAAAGAATAAAGATGACGGATAAAGGCTCAGGTAAAATCGCAAAACTGAATAATAGCAACTACCAGACATGGAAGTTTAAAGTTGAACTGCTGTTAATTAAAGAGGATTTGTGGGACACTGTCACTAAAGAAACCCCCGATCCTATTACGGAAGCGTGGCAAAGTAAAGATGGAAAAGCAAGAGCCACGATAGGTTTGTTAGTTGAAGACAACCAACTTCATCTAATTAGGAAAGAAACTACGGCAAAAGGTTCATGGGAACAATTAAAGAAGTATTATCAAAAGGCAACACTGTCCAGTAAAGTCAATTTATTGAGAAAACTGTGTGCATTAAAGTTAACAGAACATGGTGATATGCAAAACCATCTTGCGGAAATGGAAAATTTAATTGACCAGCTCACGGCGTTGGGAGAAACGTTGGCAGAACATTTAACAGTTGCTTTCTTCCTCAGTAGTCTTCCAGAAAGTTACGGGACACTGATTACGGCATTAGAAAGTAGACCTGAAAATGATTTGACTGTTGAATTAGTCAAAAACAAACTTCTTGAAGAGTTTACAAGAAGGACAAGTAATTCCTCAACACATAAAGGACAGGAATTAAAGGCTTTAAAGGCAACAAAACCAGAAACAAATCCTAAGGAACATCTCACATGTTATTTCTGTAAGAAACCTAACCACATAAAAAGGGATTGCAGAAAATATATCCAGTGGAAGAAAAGAAATCCAGACCACGCGGTTAAAACGTTGAGAGAAAATTTCAATGAAGAAAAACCAACAGAAAGTGTAGCACATACATGTCTTAAAGCAAACGAAAAAGACATAAGCAGTGTTTGGCACGTTGATTCCGGTGCAACAACACATATGTGCAGTAACAGAAATTTCTTCTTGAACATTAACAGACAGCACAACAATGAAGTTTTTCTCGCTGATGGTCGAAAGATTAAAACAGCTGGAATTGGTGATGTGATGATAAATTTCATAAAGGAAAATGGAGAGATACATGTTGCAAAATTGTGCGGAGTCTTGTACGTCCCACAATTGAAAGGAAATTTAATTTCAGTAAAGAAACTTGTCAGTAAAGGTTGTGAAGTGAGATTCAAGGAAAACAAATGCACTATCATAAAGGATGGAGAAGCAATAGCAATTGCAGATGATAAAAATGATTTGTTTGAATTGAGAATCTCTGACCAAACGAATAAAGTAAAGGAAACACATATCGCACAGGTTGCACAAAGTTGCACAGGTTGCATACACGTTTGGCATAACAGAATGGGACACAGAGATCCAAAAGCCATACAAAACATGGTGAATCAGAATAAAGTATCAGGAATCATCATCAAGCCGTGTAAATTCTCAAGTGTGTGTGAATGTTGCATTCAAACAAAGATGACAAGAAAGTCAATTCCAAAGAAGTCAGATTCCAAGTCAGATGAGATTCTAGACTTAATACATACAGATGTTTGTGGACCAATGCAGACAACAACACCTGGTGGGAAAAGATATTTCATGACGATGATTGATGATTACAGTAAATATACAGAAGTGTATTTATTGGCAAATAAATCTGAAGTACCTGAAAAGATTCAAGAGTACGTCAAGCATGTTCAGACAAGGTTTGGTAAAACACCGAAAAGAATTCGATCAGATAGAGGAGGGGAATACACAGCTCAAAGGTTACAGAATTTCATGAAAAGTGAAGGAATTCAAGCAGAATTCACAAACCCTTATACTCCTCAACAGAATGGTTGTGCGGAAAGAAAGAATCGTTATCTCACCGAGATGACAAGATGCATGTTAAAAGATGCAGATCTACCGCTACAATTTTGGGGTGAAACCATAATGACAGCAAACCATTTACAGAACAGATTACCAGTTGAAGGGATTGAAGGCACTCCTTATGAAAGATGGAACAAAAGAAAACCAAATTTAAGCTACATAAAGAGATTTGGATCTAAAGCGTACGTAGCTATTCCTGCAGAGAAAAGACAGAAATTGGACGATAAAGCCAAGAAATTGACCTTCGTCGGTTATGAAAGAGGCACAAAAGGTTACAGACTACTAGATGTGAATACTAACAAAGTATACGTCAGTAGAGATGTAATTTTTCTCGAGACAGATCCACATTTGTCAACAGAGGGTGATTTTGATTTGGACATTGAAGAACAGTCATCAAATTCAGATTTTGATGATGAAACTATTCTTTTTCCGACACATCAATTACCCGAGGAAGAAATTACACAGCCTGATAAGGAAATTACAGAAACTACAGACACTCAGGTAAATTTAAGAAGATCAGAAAGAGTCAACAAGGCGAAACCGCCTGAAAGACTAATTGAAACCATGAATAAAATAACAACGGTTGAGTCAGAACCAAGAAGTTACAAGGAAGCAATATCTTGTCAACAACAAGAATCCTGGCGGAAAGCAATGGATGATGAAATGAAATCATTGAATGAAAATGGAACATGGGTCTTAACAGAATTACCTGAAAACAAAACAGCCATTGGTAGCAAATGGGTTTACAAAATCAAAGATGAAAAGGGAAATATAACAAGATATAAAGCTCGTTTAGTAGCACAAGGATATTCTCAGAAATTTGGAGAAGATTATGATGAAGTATTTGCTCCAGTAGCAAAACCATCAACTCTGAGAACTATCTTGACTATAGCAGGTTCTAAAGGCATGATAGTAAAACACTATGATGTGGAAACCGCTTACCTGAATGGTGACCTATCTCATGAAGTCTACATGAAACAACCTGATGGATATCAGAAAGGCACTACAGAAGTCTGTAAATTGAAAAAGAATTTATATGGACTTAAACAAGGAGCAAATGAATGGAACAAAAAGCTCAATGAAGTACTTGTCACTGATGGATACAAGAGAAGTGACAATGATCTATGTTTATATTCAAAACAGTACGATGATGGATGGATTTACATCTCAATTCATGTGGATGACCTGATTGTAGCATCGACAAAATCTACAATGTTAAAGAAGTTTGAAGAACTTATGAATAAAACTATGGTCATGAAGATCCGGGTGTTTTGAAACAGTTACAGAACAAAGCATATCGGAACTAAATATCATTTCGTACGGGAAATGTACAGAAAGAAGGAACTAGACATTAAGTATTGTCCTAGTGAACACATGATAGCTGATCTCTTAACTAAGCCTTTGGAAGCAGTTAAAACTAGGAAGTTTACTAGTGAAATTGGGCTAAATTGAGAGAACAGTTTATTCTTTGTTATGATGTTATGGTAAAGTAGTCGTTAAGGAGGGGTGTTGGACTTTACAGATCTAGCGCTATATAACGACTATGATTACTCTAACATTATGTAGTCGTCGGTTCTTCTTTCTCGTGTTCAGTTCTTCTTTCCTTTTCCGGTAATGGCTGAATGACAGCTAAGTTCAGTTCTGGATCATGGCGATTAATCTTATTAAAATCTTATCGTTTACTAAGTGATCCGCTTCGTTTCTTAACAGGCCGAACCTCGTACCGAGTATGGCTAGGAACAGGAACAGGAACAGGAAGAGCCCATCAATGCAGGATAGATCTAGTGAGTGCTTGGGGTGTTGTTAGCACCGGTGATCACCACTTCCATTAGGCCCATGCTTCCAGTGAGGCCCTCGTCAATCTTCTCCAGGTGTTGACTATAATAATTATGCCCTGACTCTCTAAGGTGGTTGTGGCACACTTTGTCTTGCTCTCATTGCAAGTTGCAACGCTGTGAATTTAAAACGTTCTTGCATTTAGCGCAATGAAAAGAACGTATTTGGAGTATGATTTCAATATTACTTTGCGTTGTGTCAAAAGATTAATCCCTCGATCGCTTTTGATGATGAATAATATTTTCGTTGGCGGATGCACCTTACCGCTGTAATCCGTTGTCACGTGAATTAGACCTGCGTGTCTGTTCCATTTCGTCGAAAGCAGAACTGTGTTCGGTGATAAACGGACAACAGATTAAATAGATTAAATATATTAAGTAGATTAAATAAATAGATTAAATTAGATTAAATAGATTGAATAGATTAAAATAATAGATTAAATTAGATTAAACTCTCCGAAATTGTTCTGTAGGCCTACTTGCAAATTTCTAAAGCGACTCGCCAAGTTAATCCCAATCAGTGGCGATCCCAAAATAATGCGAGAACCTTGATGGAAGATAATATTTAACTATTCCCTAGGCTATTCATTATATATATATATATATATAATTTATATATCCCTTAACCTTTTCTGTTCTTTTTAATTTCAGCCCGGGGAAGATGCCAAGGCACAGATTCTCGCGGACAGGCCAGATGTGACGGTGAGTGAGTGATAGGCTACTCAGGCTGATCTCAAAGATCTTGGCCTATGTTTTAAAAGTTCTGTCACGCACCTGGTGACCGTGCGGTCGTAGATTTCCTCGCTGGACAGTGCTGTGCTGCCAATATTCCGCGCGGCTCTTCTCAGACGTTAACCTGTGGTCGGCCGATACTGCTGTAATAAGCTGGCAACAAATTTCAAATACCTGCCCTTTATCAATCTACCTGTCGATCTATCTAATATATCCATCCATCCATCCATCCATCTATCTATCTATCGATCTATCTGTCTGTCTGTCTGTCTGTCTGTCTGTCTGTCTGTCTGTCGACCTATCTATCTGTCTGTCTGTCTGTCTGTCTGTCCGTCCGTCCGTCCGTCCATCCATCCATCCATCCATCCATTCATCGATCCGTCCGTCCATCTAATATATCCATCCATCCATCTATCTATCGATCTATCTATCTGTCTGTCTGTCTGTCTGTCTGTCTGTCGACCTATCTATCTATCTATCTATCTATCTGTCTATCTATCTATCTATATATCTATCTGTCTGTCTGTCTGTCTGTCTGTCTATCTATCGATCCATCCATCCATTCATCGATCCGTCCGTCCGTCCGTCTGTCCGTCTATCTATCTATCTATCTACCTACCTATCTATCTGTCTATCTATCCATCTATCCATCCATCCATCCATCTATCCATCTATCTATCAATTCTTTATCACAAGAATATAACAATAAAGATTATACTGAAGCAAAAGAAAAACTCAAGCATAGGTAGTTGTATGCACTGTCAATTTGCAACCGACGGCCTATAGGGCCTGTACTGGCCCAGCGCCCACGTTATTTTGCAATATCATGCGTTTGCAAGACTTCAGTTCCCTGTCTCCGTTCACTACGATCACGTGACAGGCATGATCTTCTTGTCCCGCAAGCAACGACTTGTATGGTCAAACTCGAGCTCTTGGTAAAAATGTATAGCACGTGCGTTTAACAGTATTATATTGTATTGCATCTATAGACATTTTTGAAGCATCTCTCACAGTGTACGGTATGATTGTACACGTTATATTCTGTTCTCATCCAGTGTTCCCGCAGTGCGTATGCAGGCGGTTCAATCAAGTACATACTTTCTTTCCTTTAGTGTAAGCTTATACACGCTTGACGCCCTATTATAACTGAACTTCCCCAAACTCAGGTGAAGTGGCCTAGAAGTTTCTCCTCTCCACCGTCCTAGGCCTACTTCTCCTGGTATTAGGGCCTATGCTTGCATAATAGCTGCTCAATGGACATGTTGAGCAAGCCCAGAGATAGGCAAATTGTAATCGAGATAATCACCCAGGTTGAGAATAATATTATTGTCGGGAAGGTTGGGCTTCAACCTCCAGTAGGATATTTCTTTGGATCCTACAGTGAAAATATTCATTGCTCACCTAAAGCCAACATCTAACTCCTGCAGTTACTTTTCTATAATTCTCGTATACTGCTTATGCTATACACCTTCTGCCTCCGTCTTTTTTTGCGTAGTCGTAGACCCAAACTATTAGTAAACCCACGCGCAACCACAATATTAATATACTAGCTGGGGTACCAGGCGTTGGCCGAGAATTTTATGATTTGGGCCGCTCCCCGCCAATCCCTCCCTTCGTCCCTCCCTCCATCCCACCATCCCTCCCACCCTCACACCCTCCCTCCCACCCACCTTCACTCCCACCTTCCACTCCATCCCACCCTCCCTCCCACCCTACCACCCTCCCTCTCACCCTCCCTTCCTCTCTCCCTCCCTCCCTCCATCCTATCCTCCCTCCCTTTCTCCTACCTCCCTCCCTCCCTCCTACCATCCCTCCCTTCTATCCTCCCTCCCTCCTACCCTCTCTCTCTCCCTCCCTCCCTCCCACCATCCCTCCCTCCCTCTCTTTTTCCTACCCTCCCTCTCTCCATGACCGCACCACACCCACACCCACCACACTCCGACCTCGACCGGTACGCGACCCGTGAAATCCGAACTGGCAAATGCGCTGGCCTTAAACACCTCTAAAACAGTGTCAATCGCTGCTTTTATGCGTATGGGACCGAAAGAAAAGTGCTGTCATAAGCCTGTGAGGAAAACGGCCAACAAGGAAAATGAGAGTTTCTGCCCCCCACCCTGGCCCCATGGTGGCAGATATTCGCCGACCCACAATGGCCAGTGTCGGGTTGACCCCGATCCCCTGCGAAGGATTGCATGGGGTCGATTACTTCAAAAGTGTTGCCGTGCATTGCTAACAAGAAAGCAAGACCACAGACACACAGACTTACGAAAATATATTAGATTATTATGCATCTGGGTCAATCCGTCTGATCCGTGCATAGGTTATCATGCACTAAATGGGTTTACCCTGAACTGAGCGATTCACTGAGCAGTCGTACAGGTTGCCGGAGAAGTAGGACTCTACCAACAGTCCACGATGTATTCCTACAGAAGTTGACGGATTGGATAAACAGAAAATGGTTAGCAATCACATAATTATCATGCTCATAAAGCATTTGTGACCGGCCAGGAGAAATTTACCACCTGTGAGCCTGATTGTGAGGTCCACATATGGTCCTTTTTCTCCCAGCCGGTCACATATTTAACTCTGCAGTATATATAATTATATACATAATTTATATCTATATAATGATTCTGCCTTTGAAAGTTTGAATGCTTCATAAGTCTTAACCTTTAACCTGACCAGTTTAATAAGTTGGTTTTTACATGCATTAATTATCAGGTTGAGATTACGCCTGATGGCGGTTTTGGAACAATGGACTACCGCGAAGACCGTGTGAGAGTTTACGTCGACGAGGACGACAAAGTAGTTGGCACGCCTAGGACCGGGTAGCTCTGACCTTGAGCGGGAGCTCTGACCTTGAGCTGGAGCACCTTGAATCGGAGAAATCGTGTATCGAATTCCTGTGAATACTGCTCGTTCCACGCGTACAACCAGTGATTAGGCTACCATTTACTTCTAGCTCACTACAAACTTTTCAGTCAAATTTCATCAATTTCATTTAGTGTCATTTGTTGACCCATTGAATCAACGTAACGTAGATAAAAAAAATATGAAGCTGTTTTAGGATTGCTCCATAAGCTGAGAATTTAAAATATTTCCATACATTTTGCTCTATTCCTATTTTGCTTAGGAGACTTTTATGAAGGCTATAATAACTTGTATCATTCAGGCTTCTGTATTTTTAATTTAGAACCGAGTCAGTTTTGAGTTTCTGCGCTATCTCCGTTCAATAGCCTATGTCTGCTTGACACTTCAGTAAAGTTTTTTGCGGAATATTTGCTTTTATTTGGAAAGTTTAACCTGTAGGCCTAACCATCAAATAACCTATTGTTCTTGTGATCCCGGTAACTGATAACCCTCTGTATTTCTATTGCTAGATTGGATCGGCCACTGTAGTTTCATAATAGAAGTCATGCAGTTTGTCTTGTCTTGATTTCATATTATAGAAGTCTACAATTCACCAAGAAACACACTAAGCTTATTCAACCAATATAATACGCACGTAAAAAATAAATCGTCTTTACGCCCCCCCCCGCCCCCGTACGCACCCTTCGTAATTTTTCTGATCCTCCACCCGTTGCGTACGTGTGAATAAGCTTCTCTAACACGCCACCACAAAAGCTATTTAGCTAGTCATCTATGAAACATGTAGCCTATTTTACCGTAGGCTATTATCTTTTTTGTTAAACATCATATGTGCAAGCTAAATTTTGTTAACTGTTATGGTTCGCTGTTAGATCTGAGCAGAATATAATTTTTATGTAATCAAATGCCATCGGACATAGGATACTACCGAGTTAGAAACATACAGACAAGTGTGGACATTTATTTTACGTAGGCCCTACATAAATTTTTAATGGTTAAAATAAGTTTTGGAGAATATACACTGCGCAGTGTCTTAGGCCTAATTTAATAATCCTGTTATCTGACAAAGACTAGTAGACCTAGGCCTGTCCCTACGACCAGTCTAAAAAAGCCCATTTGTTTCAAGCACAATAGGCCTAGATCAGCGATTAAGAAATGAAGTTGACAGAAGGAAGAACCGGTGAGCAAACATTGGCAGAGTCGGCAGACTGATAATCATCTATTTGCTAAGTTGCCAATCATGCTTTCCAAGCAATCAAACCTTTAAAAACAAGTCGAGCTATAGGATAGCTTAGCCTCTATTTGTAGGCCAGACTATAGTATTATATCAGCCTTCTGGTGTGCACTTTATATATCGACCTCCCCAGTGGTGGCGCCAGGATTTTCGTTTTGGAGGGGCTGGATTTTCTGGAGGAAAAAATTCCGTCCGCCGCCAAAATTTCTGACGACCTTTTTTTTTTGGTCATCGACCAAAATCTTAAGAAAATTTCCCATTTCCACCGCCAAAATTTCTGACGACTTTTTTTTAGTCATCGACCAAAATCTTCAGCCTTGCGCTTCATTTTTTTGGGGGGGGGGCTAAAGGGGGTAAATCGTCCAAATATTTCATTTTTACATGGCGAAAAAATAGGTGGCCATACATTAGCCCCCCAGTCCCCCCTAGCGCCGCTACTGGACCTCCCAAGTGGGTTGTGGGGCGCCTGGGCCGACTCTTGATAGAGTGTAGGCGCAGCTCTAAAGGAAAGCTATTCCATAGGCCTACCACTGGGATAATTATAATGACGCTGCCTTTGAAAGTTTGAATGCTTTATATAATATAATAGTTAACTTTTAATTTTACCAGTGTTACAGTAGGCCTAATGACTTGGTATTTCTTATGTATTAATATCAGGTTCAGATTCTGCCTGAGGGCAGTCCGGTAACAAGGGATTACCGACCAAACCGTGTGAGAGTTTTCGTCGACGAGGACGACAATGTAGTTGGCACGCCTAGGACCGGGTAGCTCTGCAATTGATCTTGAGCTGGAGCTCTGACCTTGAGCCGGAGCTCTGACCTTGAACTGGAGAAATCGTGCATCGAATTCCTGTGGATACTGCTCGTTATAGGCGTACAGCCAATGATTAGGCTGCCATTTACTTCTAGCTCTCTACAAACTTTCCAACCAAGTTTCATCAATTTAATTGTAGGCCTACTGAATCAACAAGACGATAAAAAAATAAAGCTGTCTGAAGAGTGCCCCATATGCTGAGAATTTGAAGTATTACCATTTAGTTTGCTCTATTCCTATTTTGCCTTCAGTAATGAATTTATGAGACTTTCATATATGAAACATTCCATTCGGTATTTTTAATTTTAAAACCGAGTCAGTTTTGAGTATCTGTGCTAACTCCGTTCTTGACACTTCATTGATGATTTTTGCAGAATATTGACTTTTAATTGGGGAGTTTTACATGGTTCACACGGAACCATCAAAAAGCCTATTGTTCTTGTGATCCCGGTAACTGATATGCCTCTGCATATCTATTGCTAGATTAGATCGGTCACTGTAGTTTCATAATAGAAGTTATGCAGTTTGTCTTGTCTTGATTTCATATTATGCAAGTCTACAATTCAACAGGAAACACACTATTAGGGGCCATCCATACATGTATATTGCGCAAGTAAAAAGTTAAAAACGTCTTTACGACCCCCTCCGTACGCACCCGTACGCATGGGCGGAGTTTATCAGGGGCTATGGGGGGCTAAGCCCCCTCAAGAAGACCCAGATTCATTTTTTATCATGTAAATGGTAGGCCTATCTTTTCCCGGGCTTATAGCCCCTCCAAGAAGGCTTTAGCCCCTCCAAAAACGGAAACCAAACTCCGCCCATGCCCGTACCTAATTTTACTGATGCTCCACAAGATGCGTACGTGTGAATAAGCTTCTCTACCCCGCCACCACAAAGGCTATTTAGTTAGGCCTAGTCACCTATGAAACATGTATTTTACCGTGGGCTATTATCTTTTTTGTTAAGCATCATAATTATGTGCAGGCTAAATTGTGTTAACTGTTATGGTTCACTGTTTAGGTCTGAGAGCAGAATATAATTTTAATGTAGCCTAATCAAATGCCATCGGACATAGGATATAGCCTACTACAGAGTTAGAAGATAGGCTATATAAACAATTAAGTAGCCTATCATGGACATTTATTATGGGTAGGCTACGTACATTTTTAATGGTTAAATAAGTTTTGGCGAATAAATATATTTAATATCTAAATATTCGATCTCTACTAAACCCAAACAACTCCATTTCCCTCACTGACCTTGCCTCCTCCTCTCATCCACCGGATCTCATTGCACTCCAAGAAACCTGGCTATCCACTACCTCTTCAAACGCTCATCTATCTGACTGTATACCACCTGGCTACTCTCTTCAAAGCTTCCCTCGAATAACCGCCTCCTCTAAATCCTCAAAAATATCTGGTGGCGGCACCGCCTTCCTGGTTCGTGAGCCGGCTGTCGTCCTAAATTCTTCTCGCCACACCTTCAGTTCTTTCCAATGTTCGTCCACAACACTTCGACTTTCCTCAGACCTACTCACAGTTTTCAACATCTACCGTCCTCCTACCTCGTCTAAGTACTCCTCTAAAAACTCAGTCTTTCTTGATGAATTTAGCTCTCTCCTCTCAGTTGCTGCCACTACTCCCAACGAATTCTTACTTACTGGCGATTTCAACGTCCATTTCGACGATCCATCAAACTCTCATGCAACCGACTTTCTGAACAGTCAATCTCGTCCAACATGTCAACTTCCCGACCCACATCAAGAATCACACCCTCGACCTTGTCATAACTGCCAACACCTCCCTTTTATCTCCAAAGCTATCACACTCTATTCTCAACATAACTGACCATTACCTTATCATTGCTGACCTTGAAATCAAGCCCTTCGCTCGGCCCCCTCCTTCCACTCACTCTTTCCGTCGCGCAGGGTCCATTGACTCTCAGGCCTTCATGAAAGATATTCTAAGCTCTCAACTTGTTCTTAATCCTCCTTCTTCCCTTGATGACCTTCTTTCTTGCTACAATTCGACTCTTTCCAACCTCCTTGACATTCACGCACCACTGGTCACCAAACCCAGCTCACATGCCGTCAACCCTTGATTCACCTCCTACCTCCAAGCTTTCAAAACCTTCCGTAGGCGACTTCAGCATATCTACAAGGGCGCCACTGACTCTCTATCCAGAGAAAAAGCCCTTTCCAGCCTAAAATCAGCCACACACAGATACCACAAAACATTGCTGCTACAAAAAGGAAATACTACTCTTCACTCATTCACTCCAGCTCCTCCAACCCTCGACATCTCTGGAGAGCTGTCAACTCTCTTCTTCATCGCAAATCGTCCTCACCACTGCCAAGCTCCATTCCATCCCCCTCTATGGCCGATACATTCTGTTCATTCTTCTCTGACAAAATCTCCTCCCTTCGCTTCACATTGCAGTCTCTTCTTGATTCACAATCCTCCAACACTGATACTCCTCCATTTCCAAATCCTTCTTCTCCCGTCTCTCAATCATCGCTTCCAACGCTCCATCCCGCCTCTGAAGCTGAAGTGTCACTCCTGCTAAATTCTCTTCCTAACAAACTGTGTGAATTAGATCCTATCCCAACTGCTCTCCTAAAAGACTGCGCCTCCGTCCTCATTCCCATAATCACTAAAATTATCAATCTTTCACTTTCCACTGGCAACTTTCCAATAGTCTTCAAGCAATCTCTCGTCACTCCTCTTCTGAAAAAGGCAAATCTTGACAAGGAAAACCTATCAAATTACCGACCCATCTCCAACCTTTCTTTTCTATCTAAATTAACCGAACGAATTGTCCTTTCCCGGCTAAACGATTACCTCGCTTCTAACTCACTCCTCAACCCCCACCAATCCGGCTTCACCAAACACCACTCTACAGAAACTCTACTCGTCTCTCTGTATAATAAACTGATTTCTGCCGTCAGTCATCAGCAAGTCTCCTGCCTCTGCCTCCTTGACATCTCCGCTGCATTCGACACCATCGATCACAATCTCCTTCTAAATCGACTTTCTTCTTCTTTTGGCGTCTCTGGCACCGCTCTACTCTGGTTCCAGTCCTATTTGTCTTCCAGGTCCTTCTCCGTCAAAGCCTCCGGTCACTGTTCACAACCCCTTCCACTATCTTGTGGCGTTCCTCAAGGCTCCGTCCTGGGTCCGTTGCTCTTCATTCTCTACACCACTCCTTTAAGTCATCTAATAAAATCCTCGTCTGTTGACCACCATCTCTACGCAGACGACACCCAACTCTTTATATCGTTCTCCCCAGGCTCTTTCTCCACCGCCATTGCTCAACTTCTCAATGTGGTCAATCTGATCTCTCAATGGATGTCCTCAAACCTCCTCTGCCTCAACCCATCAAAAACAGAATTCATTATTCTTGGCCTTCCTGACCAAATCAAGAAAATCCCTGACCCTTCAATACACCTATCGACTAACTCTTCAACTCTCGCCTTTACTTCCGATGCTCCTGTTCGCAATCTTGGTGTAATGTTTGACTCGCATCTCTCCTTCTCTAACCACATCTCTAGCCTATCACGCTCCTGTTTCATGCACATCCGGGACCTCCGACGCATCCGACCTATGCTTGATTTCAAAACTGCTTCAACCATTGCTACGTCCATCGTCCACTCAAAGCTTGACTACTGCAACTCCCTGTTCTTAAACCTTGATTCCACACAACTTAAGCGCCTCCAACTCATTCAAAATTCTCTAGCTAGAGCCGTCACCAGAACACCCAGACATCATCACATCACCCCTGTCCTCAAGTCTCTTAACTGGCTGAAAATCCCAGAGCGAATCCACTTCAAAGTTCTCTCCTTAACTTACAACTCTTTACAATGCTCCAAGCCCAGTTATCTTCGCGAACTTTTCACCATCCAGCCTACCCGTTCTACCCGATCATCCGCCTGCCTCACACTTTCTCGACTCCCGGTCACAAGTCATCTCAAGTTCTCCAACCGAGCCATATCCATCTCAGCACCACGCCTTTGGAATGATCTGCCTCCTGAATTCCGATCCTTTTCAGTCCCTTCATCATCATTTCTAATCACACACCATAACCTTCCTCAGGCTCCTCTGTCCATCACACCTCGGGCTTTTCATTCGAAACTTAAGACACTCCTTTTCACGATCTCTTACCCTATCTCAACTGATCCTCCACCCTCCAATTCCCGGCCCAGACGACACCCACCTTAGTAGCTGTTCCGCCCCTCTGACCCTATGGTAACTCGACCCGGACCACCACGGACTACTCTCACGGACAACCCTTCTAACACAACGCATTTGTTTACGATTACGATTACGATTACGAATAGGCCTACACACTGCGCAGTGTCTTAATTCAATAATCATGTTATCTGATAAGGGCGAGTAGGCCTATCCCGGGCCTTCAACCAGTCTAAAAAAGAGGTGGTCCCATGCACCTACAACGCGGACACTGAATCGGAGTTTCACGCCGACGCGCACGAGCAACTGCGAGTGAAGGACTTGCTCAAGGTCCCAGGCGACGGCTTGAGGTGGATATAAACCTGGAACCGTCGGTCTACAAGGCACCGAACCCACCACCAGGCTACATGTGCCACCGCGCCCCATAGCGCTTCTTATTCTGTCGGAGATATTATCATCATTTTCCACTAACCAGCCATTCGATCCTTTCCCTCAACTGTAGCCTAAGTACGTTATCGGCCCTAGAAACGTTTTTTTCTTTTTATGACAATAGGCCTATGTTCATTCATTCCTTCTCCAGTCTTATATATAGCGCCGCATCAAAGAAACTACTCAGGAGCGTTCCCAGCCAAGCCACGGCAAAAGAAAAAAGACGTGAGAGATTAGAAAACAAAGTTTGATTGGTCAGACGTGATAAACGCAGCTTTGAAGGGAGGAGGAGGTTGTTCCAGATGTAAGGCCCTACAACTACAGCCGATAAGTCTCGATGCTGCATGCATGGCCGCTCAGCGAGTCCGTAGAACAAGGAGTTGCCCCCTCAGAGCAGACCGAAGAGCCCGCAGCGTTCAACGTCAGAGACTCTGTGGGCGACGGAGATCGAGTAGGCCTATGTAAGATGGAGCGCATGCAGCCAAGGATGCAGGATGCAACCAGAGCAGCAACCTCTGGGCTACGGGCAGCCAGCTCAACACATCACGTATGCAGGCAGAGCCGCAGAAACACTGCAGAGGCCAATAATTATTTGGGAATTCACTCAATGAATGGAGCAGCGGATCGCAGAACCCAAATTACATGTAATCGTCACAATTAAGGGTCTGGCCAACTATAATAGGCTAGGCCTAATTAAAGTTCGAGCAACAATATTATGGTCAATTCGACGTTTAACAAAGACATGCACTAAGAGCGGAACTGGCAAAGCTGATAGTACAACTTCAGGCTTTCAAACGATTTAACTAACATTCAATCCAAATTTTCGTTTAATCAGGACCAGCCTGGCACACAGCCACAGGTTTTCCATGTTGGAAAGTTCAATTTTTTGGTGCTGCATTTTAAACGTTCATAAATTTGACAAACTAGCGAATATTTCCAATCAGCTTTAGGATCTCGTGTGAATATGGTCACTGTTGTTCTGTTTAAAATTTCATACAAATCCTAAGAGTTTTGACAGAGTTATTACACTTTTTGTGGGGTCTACTTTTTATCCGGACACAGTGTACATATAAAATTGTTGTCATGTCATGTCATGTCATGTCGCCATCGTCGCATCGCGACGGTTGGCTACATGAATGGATCACTAATTGTTGTGGTAGGCGTGAACTAAGTTTTGAATATTAATTTATTATTATTCAATCGTTTACAGTGGGCGGAGTTTGCATCCAATGACGCTTTCTTGATTTGCATATGACCCAGTTACATACTATGTAGACCAAGTCTAATACAGTGGCCCTCGTGACTTGCATGTAAATGCTGGAATGGTTTGGAGGCTATTTTTAGCTCAGCCAATCACACCGCATGAAAGATACACCAATCACAGAAAATATATGTTATGTATGATAAGTAAGTACGCAAGTAAATAAGTAATTATAATAATTCTAATTTAATTTTCGTTTAATCAACGATCCGGTCGGCATGATGATGAACTGAGCCGTCGATACTGGGGGCCGGTAGCGCAATGGATAACACGCTTGCGTATAGTGCGAGAGGTAGCAAGTTCGAGCCACCTTTGGGTGAACATGCTTTGTAGGCTATTAGCGCCGTGTAATTGCACAGCTGCTGCTGTCGTCCAGTCCCACTTTCTATTCTCACAAGAATAGATCATCCTGCTACGCAGTGTAGCAGGATGATCTGCTACACTGAAAGGCTATACCGGCAGAGAGGGACTTCTACTTCACTGAGGCTGCCCCCTTTTCACCTCAATGAGATTGGCCGGTGACCGTACATCATTAGCTGTGCAACAGCTTCAGTGCCGAGTCTGTTGCCCATCAGTGTAGCACTCTATCCCCAAACAAACTCACAGAGAGCAGTGGATAAAGCCTGATAAATGTTCTTATACAGCATCCGTTTAATGAAGTTTTTACTGCTTTTTACTGACAAGTTCAATCTAGGGCGCAGATTGTAAATAGCGGCGCTCACAGCCGTGACCATTGAGTAATAATCCAATAATAGTACAAAGAAAACAGATGAACAAAAAGGAATGTAGGCTACATGAGATTGTCTTTGTCCATGTTTGCTGAATTTATCTTAAGATCAGTGTAGAAAATTACATTAATTAAGAAAAGAATGATTTGTCTTTAATAGACATCTCAGGAACTATCACATAATTGTAGCTGCCGTAAACTGACATAACTATGGCAGCATATTAAATATAATAATAATAAGTATTATATAGTCATGCATTTTATTAAAAGTTTTTTGTGACCTGGCTAAAACCCACCACTATTTCAAATCCCTTGCCTTTCCACAACTTTTCTTTGAGGTGCAAAATGAATGCTCCAAATGAATGAATACATATGGCCTGAAAGCTGTCATAAAGTGAATAAATTTTTAATTGCAACTAAGGTTCATTTACAGATTATACAAGTCACATCATACATATTCACAAATGAACAATAAATCAAAAATCCAAGTCCAATTTTATCACGCATTTTCAGGAAGGCAGCATATGTTGCTGATTCACATGCAATCTCTAAAGTAGTAGACATATTTTATCAGTTAACATCAATGAGAGTAACTGATGATAAAAAATATTGCAGTTGAAGGACGACCACTAAGTGGAAAATGGAAAGATCCTAATAGGCTAATGCTAAAAATATCGCCTTAACTGACTAGTCACAGTTTTTAACAGTTTGTAACATAGTGCAACAAAAGTAGCAGTTCCATGTGGAAAACCATAACAAATGATAATTATGATGTGACACTATAAATATAATTCACATACAGGGAATTTACACATCTACACTGCAAGCCTTAAATGTCACTTCTATCACTTTTAACTGCTGCAGAACAAGATTGTAAAGATGTCCCGAGTCTCTTATTTCTGATCAACTGGTAAAACAATTTCAGGTTTAAAAAGGGAATTGGCAGAAACATATTTAATGCTATGCAAGGCAAATACGGTATACCTCGCCTTCTTGCACTTACAAGTTGCACACAAACGATGATTAGTCTGACAGATTACTGATTGATGAATTATAACAAAAATCAACGTGCAACAAATAAAACCACAGACATTGACATCTCAAAATGCCATCTATTCCAAGTGGTAACTGTAAAGGCAACATTTTTTGTCTAAACAACCTGAAAGTGAGACCTTGCAGTGTTCACGCTACAATGAACATGCCTTTTTGATAATGGGCATATTCCTAGGCGTCTGTTACAATACACCTCGTTTACTAAACAGTTAATCCTGCCGCTGTTATTCATTGACGCACGACACATCTGCATTGGGGTTTTGGACCAGGTTTCTTCTCAGAAGCCCTAGCTGTATCTCCTTGCGCTCGTCATTCGTCGGTTTCGATAAAGTACTGTTGGAGGAAGTTGGCACTCGACGCTTGACAGTTGAGAAGAATCGTCTTTGTTTTTCAATGTTTTTGTTACCTGATTCCTTACAGCTGTCAGCAGATGGTACTAAGCTGGCCGATGTCATCAATGCTTTACCTGCACGGACTGCTGTCACCTTTGGTTTTATGCTGCATAATGTGGCGTCGGCAACATCTACTTCTTCAACGCTTGTCAGTGATTTGACAAACAGGGATGTCTCCAGAAGATGCTCCGCGAATTGCCTCTGCCTTTCCTCCAGCTTTGTTGTTGGGTGTGACAGTTGATGTATGTGAGCCGCTGCTTCACAGTCCTGACGGACAAGCATCCCATCAGCGAAGTCAATGTGGAATCGATCACCGTCAGCACTATCCGAGTCTCCCGAATTCTGCAGAATTGCAACTGATTTTGTCTTATCTGGTTTCATGCGTACATTTAACATCGCTATGTAATGGATGTGTTTGCACATGTTGAAGAATGTCTGGTTGTCTGGACAGTTACACGAAAATCTGTGAATGCATGCTGCACAGTCATTGCACTTGATGCCACAATCACAATCAGTGTTAGCCAAGAGCACCGTGTAGTAGTTGGTTTCCTCGGACTCAGATCGAACGCACCACTCCTTGCCAGGGATCATCTCACAGCTGATTGACTTCATAGTGACACTAGCCGAATGTCTCTTTCGCAGCTCAGATAGTTTCTTTGTGTATTTCCCTTTGCAGATACTGGTTAGCCGGTCAAACTGCTTGTCACATACAAGACTTGCCAGTGACGCAATGGCGCTGTCTAAGCGTTTATTCTTCTTTCCATTGAGGTATATATGTTTCAGAATGCCATGCATACGTTCCAGGTGCATATTCGTATTTATACCGCACCTCGCACGATGACTGTATGCCCATCTCTGGACACACGTGGCATAATGAGATTCGAAAAACTTCAGAAATGACGCCAAGTCTTCATCATCTCGAAGTTGATTGATGAAATGCGGAAATAGCGAGTTGAAGGTGACAGCATCTGGCTCATCCATCAAAGTGCGAAGATTCTTGTACACAAGGACAACTTTCTCGTTGTCTTTGATGAGTCGCCGACAGTTCTCTCTGAAGGCTTTATCCACATGCCAAGCACAGTATAACCTGTGCTGACACGTACCCATAACAGCCTGCCAGGCGTTGAAAAACTGCGGCGCCATGTCAGACATGAATGTCGTGCACTCAATAATTCCAGACTTTGCCCTTAAAGCCTGGAAAAAAACCTTAAAAACATCCTCAGTGACCTTGTTGGAATAAAGAAAGGCAGCCGGAAAGCCTTGACGGTTACTGTCCAGCACCATTACGGTTGTCAGCTGAAAGTCATAGCTGTTGGTTCCATGTGTTGAATCGATGCACACAACACTCATCGGACCGTTTCCCTGGATCTGAAGCATCCGGCATTGTGAATTGTCCATCATTGCAAGGAAGAAATCTTCACTTGCAAGTGAAGCCTCTACACCTTCAGGCAAAATGTCAAAGCCTTCTGCGCCTTGAGGTTTATAAGCGAGGACAGGTGAATTTTCCTTTCCATCACAGCTCCTCACGAATGCCGAGACACTCGTAGCATCATCCGCATGCCGTCTTTCCGGCTTGTTCAGGTGAAACGCCTTCTCAATGTTTACCAAATCCTGCCTTGTCGCTATGTGTAATCGTGCAAGCTGGCCGTCGAGTGTGTTGCGCACTTCTCTCAAGATGGCTTCCAGAGGGATCTTCAATGACAGCCTCCCAGCAAGCCACTCCCGATCTGCAACCGACAGCCTCACATGTCCCAACTGCTCATATGTATCTGTGTAGCACAAATGTTTCGCATAGTAATCAACAGATATTTCATCGTCTGTGACATGTTTGATTACATGTGCTGGGCACGTCCTGTTGATCTTACTGTAACCTTGCACCTTCAAGTGCCGCTTACGTGGTCCTGTAATGATACGGCTGCTGCCACTTCTGCTACAGTAGTGATACGAGTGCACTGCAGACAACGACTTTTTTATGTGTCCTCGCATAAAATTGCACAGCGTACTTCTCTCTACATCATGGATCCAGCCACTGAATTCAGCTTCCGTTGCAAATGTCAAATGCTGCACTTCCAGGTTCTGATCATGCATGTCATTCAAGTGCTCAATTACCTGACGCATCTTAGAGAAGCTTTCGTCACAGCTGATGATAGAACACTTCAGTGTGTTCAGTTTTCGTTTCTTGGCAGGAACCTCGAAACACTCGGAGAAGTCTGTGTCATTTGGCTGCATTGTCCCAGCTGTCTCGACATCTGCTGCACTTGCCTGTAACATAATAACATACACTACCTGAATATGTATGGATGGATAAAGACTTGCTATGTGCCAAGAAGAAGCCATGCAAAGGCATACCTAGGGTTTGAAGCTCATATCAGGCGAATAATTGTAGCGGACTGCACTCTTGCCCCCACCGTAATTGTAGGATCTACTTGGGGCGACAACGCTAGCTGTGGGATGAATGACACTTCCTTTCCTTGCATGCTGACATCAGATGATTTCCTAGTCGGGAGCTCTCCATACTCGTGCATAGGTTCCAGGCCAACCCTGGTATTCGAACCCACAACTCTACCATGTGCCCCATAACTCAACTCTTCTGACCAGGTACCAAGATGAGGGAAGGCAGGACTATCCGCGGTTATTGGGCAAATAGCAACCCCCCACTTATCAAGCAGGGAGCCAGGGTTCTTTGCATTCACCACCACAGACTTTGAACTATCTCTCTCAAGGGTTGAGTCATGAGACAGCATGTCAGAAGTTATGTTTCTGTCAGTCAAGTCTAACAAGGCAGCTGCTACTTCTTCTTCTATGGCGCCATATAAATGTTCAGGGCGGTCGCCCTCTTCTACAGCACCTGCTGCTTCAGCTGCCAGTGAACGCTCACACATTTCTAATGAGTCTTTATTACAATTCTTAATTAGTACAAAAGAGTTGTGCGTGCAACGCCTTCCTACACTTCACAGTGGCAGATCTAACTTACAAGTCATACTACAAATGCCAACAATGAACTGTATCAAATAAATCTAAGCGCTATATAAATTCTCTATATAGTCACAGGCCTTTGTTACTGGTCAACGGAATTCGCGGGCTGCCGCAAGAATCAGAATGCACTTAAATTACAATTTCCTTGGCCTTACTACACCAAGACGAACCTCCGAATCGTCCCTAACGATTCCTTACTACCTCACGCTTAGCAACAGGCTAAAGTGGCAACAGGTTCAACATTTATAACATGTAATTTAATTATAATTCTATTCTTTTGCAATCCCGTTGAGATCCGTCAATATGGCCTCCTTCAACTCTTCTGCGTCCACCGATAATATATCGGAGATTCAACACCCAGGGACGCACAGTCGCGCCACCCCGCGGCGGGAGCTATTTTATAAAGGGGCGATAATTACTTACTTATTATACAATAATCTGTAGAGATCAACATCTCTGCAATATCCACCGACCAGACAAATTTCTTCCACAGGAAGAAATTCCGAATTCCTCCTGGAATTAAGCTAAATCCTACTCAGAGAGGGTTCGGCCTCTATACAAGACGAGGTCACGAACTTACATTAGTCTAACTACTCTTATGGCAGTTCACAAGGTCATTAACAGTTCTCAAATGTCCATGCTAAAACAACAGCATTTCAGTTCCATAAAACACTTAAATAACACAAATTTCAACTTAATTCTGTTCAAGAGTCATCCAGGAACTAATTTATCCTCAACTAAATGTTCTGTTTAACTACACATACAAATACAGTATATCAAACACAGTGCATCACTAAGCTATTTACTTTCATTTCTACACAGCACAGCACGCTATTTTTAGATCAGCAACACAAGTCTAGTCAGTTGTAAACATGACCTACTTTAAGGAAACACAGCACCATTGACCAACAGGGCTTTCCTAAGACTAAAAATAGAACCTGACATGACGTCACAATGCTTCCATAAATAGAACTCACAGAAAGGATTTTCCTTTCACATTGACACAAGCACTTTGATTAATACACAGAGGCAATACAATCTTATTAACTGAAACATTTCAATGTAGTACAGTTATCAAATGAAAGTCTTCAGCAACAGAAATTAAATGCAGATCTAATCCAACTCGTTAGCACAACTGCTCAACTGTTCAACTGCTACACAGAGCTAGACTAATTCAACAGTCAACTGAATTCAATGCAACACTCTACATTCACAACTTTCAACTACAGGCTTTTCAAACACCATCATCAACCATCCATTGACATAGAAATAATTCTTCAGCAAATGCAAATCACAAACTTTGGCAATCAGAATATTAATACAGGTCAACCACATTACACCAAGACAGAGGTCACTACAGAGGACGGCTTTACTCCAAAATCCTCAACTGGCCAACGACATCCAACCTCAACGGAAGGAGTACAACCAGGCAAACCAGTAACTAACTGGACTGATTACTGCTCACTACACCAGGCCACCACCTCACTATTGTATGCAATCCTTATGACCTGCAAAAACATCAGTTTACACATAGGTCAGTAACTTGACCTACCTAGGAACTACACTAACAATGTAAACAAGGCAGAGGTCACCTACACAAGGGACTTAGGACGGCTTTACTCCAAAATCCTAACCGGCCTACAACATCACAACCTTAAACAGGAAGGAGTTTACCAGAGCTAACCAATAACAGGGACTGGACTGATTACAGCTCTATACTACACCAAGGCCACCAGTCTCACCATTGTGTGCGATCCCCATGACCTGCCAAAACATCAGTCTACCTCACCAGCACATCACACTAACATCACATCACACTAACATCACATCACACTTCTTGCACAAAATTCTGACTATCTAAAATCTAGCATAATTTCAGATCATAGCAGTTTCAATCAGATTATGCAAATCAAATCTACCATACTACAGAGAAACACAACATTTTGCCTTACTTTTGGCATTCAATAAAATCACATGAGAAACAACAAGTACACGATTCTTATCTATAATCATGATCTAACTCAGATCAAAATGCAGTAACTAAAATCATCATCCAAAGGAACAAAAATCTAGGCTTCTCACCAAAGCCTAACCTTGAATGTATGCAGTGCTCAACAGGCATTCAATCATCTACTATCAATACATTGCAACAGAAGTAATTCTTCAGTAAGATCAGATCATAAACATTGGCAACCAATCATCATCACAGGCATAGCACATTACATCAAGGCTGAAGCTACCTACACCAGGAATTATCGCTTAGTGAAGCGTACCTAATGCAGAACTAGGACGGATTTACTCCATGACCTAAACCTTGACCTCTACATCACATTTCCACACAGGAAAATACACCCGAGCAAACCAATACCTAAGACTGGACGGATTACAGCTCGTAACGAAGTAGCAGATCACCAGCCTCACCCTCACCTGTAATCCTTAATGCCTGCAAAAACCCCAGTTTGCCCACAAGTCTACGACCTACTTAGTTATTTTCAAATTACACAGGGCAATGCACACATCAGACTTACTAGCCCAAAATGCAAGCTACACGATTCTCAATCAGACTGCAATCAAAGTTATGCACATCATACCTTAAAAGAACATGCAAACACAACATTTTGCCTTTCTTTGTGTGGCAGTAGAACAGCAATACAATCAAACAGACAAGCAAAAATTCTTAAATACCCCCAATGATCTAACCTAGATCAAAGTTAAAACTAAACATTGTATTCATCCGAAGGAACTAAAACCTTAGGCTTCTTGCCACAGCCTAAACCTGTCGCCATTATGCGACTGTTCCGGTTCAAACTGGTCAGGTTTGAGCAAGGGTCAGACCTCCAGGGACTCCGGACTGAGTTCAAATCTCCTGTGCACAGATTATTCCTACAAAACACATCTACAACCGTAGGATCTACAACCAATGAACAACCACCAGAAAATGGGTCGGGTTCTGGACTCGAGGGCGTGACCAGAGGCAGGAGGGGTTTCTCGTTCCGCTGAGGATGAGACACAACCTGGGTGGGGAAGGTGTCGTGACTCTGCGTTGACGAACTGGACTGGACCACTCCTCGTTGTAACGGTTCGCCAACCATTACAACCGTTTCCTGTTGTCTCTCCGAGATCGTGCCAGGTCGCTCAACAGTTTCTTGCACGAGGGACTGGTCGGACATGGTGGGAACCAGTGGGTCGCGTTCCACCACAATTCTCTTGCACATACTAGTTCCAGGTCGACTGATGACCGGGAAGCAGCGATTCTGGATCTTGATCCGACGATTGATAAAATCCCATTGCGCACCTTGCTTCTCCATCCAATCCAACCCGAGAATCATCTCTGATATTTGGTCGGTGACCAAACACGATACTGTAAATTGGCAGTCCTCAATCTGACAATGAATGGACTGTCGCTTCGCCTCGGACTCGAATGTCTGATCCCTCTGCGGCTCGTAGTCTTTGCGCAGACCCAACGACATCAGTGGAACGAACGAGCGAAGAAGGAACCAAGTTCATCTCACTTCCGGTGTCGAGTAAAGCGAGAATCGGCTTACCATTCACTTTCAACGGTAAGTAAGCAAAGGTACTGCCAATGACATAGCGTACATTTGCAGCTTCCGTTTCAGTTCTTGTTTCAGTTCTTGCTACAGCCTCCGCATCTTCCGGTAACTCACGTAGGAAGGGGCAAGAACGCCGGTAATGTCCAAGTCCACGACAGTGGAAGCAGCGGTTGGAGTTTCTCGGAGAGTCAAATGTTCGACGACGCCCATTGTCTCTCTGGGATGTCGGGGCACCAGTCTGCACATTCCACCTCGGTCCAGGTGGTCGGTAGGTTGTACTCAGAGTCTGCTCCAGCTGATCCAACCGACGACCCTGTGGCTCCAGTTCTTCATGGATGATTTGTCTGATGGTCTCGACCGATATTCCTGCATCTTTAACTGTCTTGACCCGACTGTACCGAAGTTCAGAGTTTTTACTGGACTGTTCAGCTGCACCACGATAGCCGTCCAAACGCAGGGCCAGTTTAACTGCATTGTCCAATGAGGATGGCTCGCGCTCGCGAACTTTCAGAGCAAGGTCCTGGTCCTTCATTGCATCCAGGAAGGCACGGATCGCAATAGTTTCGCCGAATCCGGAAGTGTTACCCGGATACGCCAGCGTCATGAGACGACGGACATCTTGTGCGAGGCTGCTGAGATCCTCATCCGCCTTCTGCTTGCGGGTTCCCAGCTGAGTCTGGAAGAGCGCTGCCTGATCAGCACTGCCGTAACGAGATCGAAGCTTCTGGACCAGGTCTGACCACGTCACCACATCTTCCGATCCAAAATCCCAGAGAACCTGATCAGCGGGAGTTGTCAGCCCGCACGTAAGTTGGTCCAGTCTCTCCTGGTCCGACCAGTTATTGTGTCTGGAGCAGACTTCGAATCGACGCAGAAAGGCTTCCAGTTCAGTCTTCCCATTAAATTGTCCGAGTTTGATGAACTGCTTGTGCTTATCTGCCGAAGTGTTCGTACGTGTTGTCGGACTGGATTGTTCATTCACAGCGCTGGTTACACAAGTTACCGCAACGTTCAGCGGTTCGACCTTGACCTCGTTGACCGGAGGAGTTGGCAGTCTGCGCCTCGTCTTCTGGTCCGACGTTCTGGGTGCGTTGTACTCTAGCCTGCTGCTACCCGTAGCACTGACTCGCGGCAAAGGAATCGGTGATTGAGCCACTGGAACGGCACGACGGATTCCAGGCGCTGACGCAGAATGCTCGGGACGACGAGAGGTTGTGTCTCGGCGGGTCAGCGGAACTGAGCGAGGGGGATCTGCCTCCGGTCTAGGACGAGAGAGAGTAGACAACGATTGACGAGGAGTATGACATGGCTCGTCAGTCGCTGCTGCTGTCTTCTCCATATCTACAACTAGACAATCTAAATTAGCTTTCGGCCAATTTACTCTAGATTCAAATGCAGCCATTTTGTTTTCCTTTACAGACTGTTCTTGAGACGACTTCGCTTCTGCATCATCATCTCCACCTATACACTCATAGGAAATATCACCTCTTTCATATCCAAAATCATCTTTATCCAAACATTTGTCACATCCATGCACAACCGGAAGTAATTTACCACCTGCACTTCTGGAACCAATTGTAGCGGACTGCATTCTTGCCCCCACCGTAATTGTAGGATCTACTTGGGGCGACAACGCTAGCTGTGGGATGAATGACACTTCCTTTCCTTGCATGCTGACATCAGATGATTTCCTAGTCGGGAGCTCTCCATACTCGTGCATAGGTTCCAGGCCAACCCTGGTATTCGAACCCACAACTCTACCATGTGCCCCATAACTCAACTCTTCTGACCAGGTACCAAGATGAGGGAAGGCAGGACTATCCGCGGTTATTGGGCAAATAGCAACCCCCCCACTTATCAAGCAGGGAGCCAGGGTTCTTTGCATTCACCACCACAGACTTTGAACTATCTCTCTCAAGGGTTGAGTCATGAGACAGCATGGCAGAAGTTATGTTTCTGTCAGTCAAGTCTAACAAGGCAGCTGCTACTTCTTCTATGGCGCCATATAAATGTTCAGGGCGGTCGCCCTCTTCTACAGCACCTGCTGCTTCAGCTGCCAGTGAACGCTCACACATTTCTAATGAGTCTTTATTACAATTCTTAATTAGTACAAAAGAGTTGTGCGTGCAACGCCTTCCTACACTTCACAGTGGCAGATCTAACTTACAAGTCATACTACAAATGCCAACAATGAACTGTATCAAATAAATCTAAGCGCTATATAAATTCTCTATATAGTCACAGGCCTTTGTTACTGGTCAACGGAATTCGCGGGCTGCCGCAAGAATCAGAATGCACTTAAATTACAATTTCCTTGGCCTTACTACACCAAGACGAACCTCCGAATCGTCCCTAACGATTCCTTACTACCTCACGCTTAGCAACAGGCTAAAGTGGCAACAGGTTCAACATTTATAACATGTAATTTAATTATAATTCTATTCTTTTGCAATCCCGTTGAGATCCGTCAATATGGCCTCCTTCAACTCTTCTGCGTCCACCGATAATATATCGGAGATTCAACACCCAGGGACGCACAGTCGCGCCACCCCGCGGCGGGAGCTATTTTATAAAGGGGCGATAATTACTTACTTATTATACAATAATCTGTAGAGATCAACATCTCTACATATGCATCCAGGCAAGACAGTCGCTTTATGCCTTGCGAATCATGACTGCACACGGCCTCAAGGGACCAAGCCTGCATGACGTTTGTAGGATGACCACAGTGGCACGCATGTTATATGCGGCCCCGGCATGGTGGGGATTTGCAGGGCAACAGGAACGCGGCAGACTGCAGGCCATATTGGACCGTTTGATCCGACTGCACTATCTTCCTGAGGACAATCCTACATTCGAGGCTCTGTGTAGCACGGCGGACGAGAGGCTCTTCGCTGCCCTCCTATTTAATCCAGGACATGTATTGAACCCACTCCTCCCACCATTGAGGCCCCAGCCTTATTCCATGAGGCCAAGACTACATGACCGAATCATTCCTAGGGCGGACAACCTAACGAGGAGATCATTTATAACAAGGATGCTTTATCATATTTAAATGTAATACTATATAAACCAAAGTGCAGCATGAATTGTTGGTCATTAAAAGAACTTCTTTTTTAAATTTAAAATTTATATTGTATTTGGACTTAGGATTTTATGCTATTCTGAAACACTTTGACATTGATTGGATATAGAAATTATGTACGTTTGTTTATTATACTTTGTATGTACACCAAAATGCGGATAGCAATTGGTATATTAAAGAATATTCTTATCTTATCTTATCTTATACTGTAAGTGAACTACATGGTCATGACTTAGTGATTTAAGAGATGTTATCAGTCAACGGCAAAAAAGAGTTGCTGTGTTGTGCAGGAACTGACCAAAAGATATCTTTTGACACTAGTTCATATTGCTTAAAATATGCCTATGTACTGCACGTTTCCACCTATGTACCAGTACTGTCATGAATGAAGTTGGTAACAATGTTTAGAAGCGTGATTGATTTAAGTTTCAACTGAAATAACCTAAAATTCATCGTTGCGTAATTTAATACTGATATCGTTATATATCTAGGCACACAGCCATAATACAGAACAGGGCTTTCTCAATAGGATCAGACAAACAGCAACTAAGGTGGGTGTCGTCTGAGCCGGGAATTGGAGGATCAGATGAGACATGGTAAGAGTTCTTGAAAAGAAGTGTCTTTAGTTTCAAATGAAAAGCCCGAGGTGTGATGGATAGAGGAGCCTGAGGAAGGTGATGGTGTGTGATTAGTAATGATGGTGGAGGAACTGAAACGATCGGAATATACAAGTAGGTAGCAAGATACAACATCTTTATAAGAAATCTACAAGCAATTCTTTCAGCAGAATTTAAACTGTTCACTCTACTGGAGGCGCTCTAGAAGTGCATAAATACAATACAATATCGATTCGGGATCTCGGGCCTGTGCCACTTCCGAACTACGGTAGGCTACGGTCCAAAGATCAGTCAATGTCTCACCTCAGAAGCAACTACTTCTTTGTGGATTCTTTCTACTAGTATACGGCGCAATCTGTCGCGGGCCGTAATACCGCATGATTTCTGTTCGTTGGTCCCGTCTAGAGACATTTTCGAGTAATTATTAAAATATTACTAAATAGACGTGACTTGACCACTACCCCTATATAGCGAATGTAAATATTATTCGTTCTTAAAAATCCGGAAATTATAATATCTTCTCTGCGATTGGTGGATCTTTCATGCGATGTGATTGGCTGTGCTAAAAATAGCCTCCAAACCATTCCAGCATTTACATGCAAGTGGCCCTCGTGTTACCTTCGCAATATTATATTATTATTTAAACTTCTCTGCGCACTATGCGAGTCCGAAGTCGATAAAGTGACGATAACGAATATTCGTCAGTGCTCCATTCCGATTTAATTTTGTTTGTGCAGCAACAGGTCTTATTTGATCTTTGGGCGGCGTAGGCCAGTGAAGTGCAGGTGTCATTCATTCTCAAGTTGTTTACTCAGATAAGACTGCTATGCAATGGTCCTATAAAAGCTTCTTGCATTTAAGCCAGCCGTTGCTATCCTGAAGAAATATTTCGTCAATCTTGAAGAGCAAAGGTGAGCTATTTATGCGCAATATTGGGTCATATTACGGTAATTCTTATCCTCTGCTTGCTGTGCGTTAGTACATAGCGGTGGAAGTTTTCGAGCTGTTTTTAGAACGGAATCCGGTTTGGGTTTGCTGCCGATCGAATTCCTTCAAAATGTACTTTTGTGGTTTATATTTCATTTTGTGAATTGCATCCTACATATCACTAGGCCTACTGTGACATAGGCTAACTAGACTGACTAGAGCAAATGACAAAGGTTATGTAACAATAAGTCATGTGATATTTAGGCTGTAACTTGCAGAGGAGCAAAAACCACTTGGTATCACAGACCTATGCGATACAAGAGCAATTGACGAAGATTGTGTAGCAATGACGAAGCACTGTAGGCGTATGACCGGTTGCCAATGCTTGAACTGCATCAAAGTGCATAGCCTAAAGCACGATGTTTTCGTAAATCAGCTTCTATTTAAGTAACCAAATTTCATCATTCCGACTTCTAGTTTTGAAGAATTCTTTTCATTCATCTGACTTGTATTTCACTAATGCTGAAACCCATGTAATGTTAAATAATTTACGATTTCATCCTTGATGAAATCAGACAGTCCTATAAACCCTTGAGTATGGACTCTTGAATATGGACAGAATTTTACAATGTTTTTTCATTTGTTTGCCTACTCTCCCAAATTGGGTCATGTGCCTGCACCACTTCTCAGAGGTATTTATTGCTGGTCATGTGCCTGACCAGCAATAAATACCTGTGAGAAGTGGTGCGTAAAGATCCTGGTACCGAGGCCAGTGAGCTAACCGAATATTGTGAGGCAACTCCCATTCAGCTGGTGCGTTCTCATTCTCATGTTTGTCCTTGAATAAGATTGAATTACAACGACAAGTACTATTCATATAAAGGTAGCGGTAAAATTTTCAAAAGGAAACTTTAATGAATAGGAAATGGTGACTGGTTTGGCAATAAACCCACAACTCTTACTATGCGATCCCTTTAGCAACATGGCTGACTGAGTTCAGATCAAGGACGTAATGCAGTGATTTTCAACCGGGGTTCCGCGGAACCCCAGGGTTCCGCGGGCGTCGGCCAGGGGTTCCGCGGCAGTTTGATATAAAACTTTATAACATCAACTGAAATCATAAAAGCATTAACAGTCAGTCGAATTATTTCGATGCTTTAAGTCATTTTTGCTTAAATTGTTATCATTGTTACTTTTTGTATAATTATGCTGCTCTATAGCATAGGTTATATAGGCTAATGATGATCCCACGAGTGAATCTGCACATTAGTCTTGCTATTTAAAAGAAACGTTGGCTATATCATATGGGACGACACAAAGTTTATAATTTCTTTTTAAACTATTCAAAAGGAAACTCTATTCTTAACAATTTCTTCCACATTAGAATCTGCTGAGCACTGTAGGTCAACGAATGCTTTGGTTAATTCTTCTTCTTGGATCAGTTAACATTGTCAAACAAGAATCAGACGGTCGATTATTGTGACAGAGGCACTAGTTCAAGTGAGGGATGTAACCAGCGTTCGACTTGGCATGCACTTGCCTTCAAACAGGGGCGGATACAGAAATTTTCGAAGGGGGGCAAAATTTTAGGTGAAAATTGTTGCCAGAAAATATCTGATGACCTTTTTTGTCGTTTGGTCGAAAATGTCTGGAAAATATACCAAAATTTTCCAGCCAAAATAACTGATGACATTTTTTGGTGTTTGTCGAAATGTCTGGAAAATATACCAATCTTCTCTGCCAAAATAACTGATGACCAATTTTTTATTCTTTTTTGTCATTAGTCATCGGGTCGACGTAACCTCTGCAAGCAATATAGGCCTACTATCCCACTGCATTGATTAATGCTTGTTGGAACCAAATGGGGGGGCATGTCCTATGCACTTTTGAAATGGGGGCCATGGCCGGATTGGCTCCTGCCTTCAAACGAAGCTGAAATTCCCATGTCCCTCTGCCCCGCAATAAATAACCAGGAAACAATTTCGCAATAACCGTGAAGAAGAATGTTTTATAACATACATGTAACATAAATTGGTCATTGCACTGATCTAGAATGCATCGTATTTCCATTTTCAATATTTTATCCATTTGATAGTTGGTGATATGCAGCTGTCCCTGACAGTGCTTTGTGCACTGGAATATTCGTAGACTCCATAGAATTATAAGGCATGTATTTGTAATGTATTATTATATACTGCACCATGCAGAAGTGCAAATAACGCACATTAAAAGTCTTTAACTCTTCAAAACTAAATATTAAAAAATGTTGCAAAGTGACAACTGTATGCATTTCTTCGTGCACTGGACAGGTGAAATGCGGAGGGTTCCGCGAGCAAATGAGTGCTTGAGAAGGGTTCCGTCACTAGAAAAAGGTTGAAAACCACTGACGTAATGTAATGTAAATCTTCGAGAATTTCTCAGCGCTCACAAAAGCCACGTCAGGGAGACCAGCTTATTCACCGGCGCTAGCCAGACGTAGCCAGAGAAATAATTTGGGTGTCCATTTTGGGGTGGGGTTGCATCGGAATTTATCGTAAAATGCACATTATTAGTTTTTAAAATGTTTTAATTTATTTATTTTGGGGGTTTTAACCCATAAACCTCGTAAACACGTCCATGGTTGAAGCTCGTTTGAAGGCTTTTTATGTGGGCAAGCACCATCTTTGTGATTATCCTGACGCTTGTTCATGAGGTTGGGAGCGCCTCTGAGTAGCCCCCTTGAAGAGGCGCTATATAAATGCATTTAATGAATGAATAAATGAAAATATGACAAGACCCAAATATTATGTGATGTCATGCTGTGTGTTTGAAAAAGCTACAAGTAGGCTAAAATTGATATAAATAATGTTATAAGATAATTTTTTGATATTTCACTGTTTTCTTTGCAGCATTGAGATGGCTGCACCAAAAGGAGAATGGCCGGAACTGGTCGGAAAGGTACCGTTATCAACATTTAGCGCTCATTGAAGTCAATTGTCTCCAATTGTCTCCTTTGTCTCATTTCATGTGTCTGTTCCATGTTTAATTGTTTATTTTCATCTACCTGAAAATGAATACACGTCAATCCAAATACATCCTAGATTACCTGAGATACATTACAAAAGTAACCAGAACTCTGTTTCAGTGGCTTCTAAACCACACTAAATTCATTCATTCATTCTATGCATTTATATAGCACCCGTTCTAGAAACCTAATCAGGAGTGCTCCCAGTTCTGCTACATCAAAAGAAAAGCTTGAGAGATTTATTTACATAACAGGGCTCAATATATAATGCCTCTTCAAGTGTCTCTACTCAGAAGCACTCCCTGCTCAAGCACGGCTAAGCAGGACAGTTTTAAGGCAAGAGAAGAACACGGTGGAGTGATATTGTATATTGTTAAGTATTTTCCTAACAGCCTGTTCTTTTTATTTCAGACTGGGGAAGAGGCGAAAGCACAGGTCGTCAAGGACAGACCAGACGTCACGGTGAGACTAATGCTTTTAAAAATTGCTGAACTGTCTGAACATATGCCTTGCAATAATAGAAACTTTTTGTAAATGATTGAACATTGAGTTTGATCTTAATTCATACACCATTCACACACAATGCTCACAGCTTGAGCAAGGGCATGCTGGATGAATTAATTTCATCATGCATTTCTGTAGCGCCTTTTTAACCGGACTACTCAGAGGAGCTCTCGACTCTAGCATGGCACCAGAGTAGCTTTGAGTAGTTTTCTTTAATGCAGTCACGTATCAGTGCTATGTTTCGTAGAATAAAGTGTTTTCTTAATTTTACCAGTACTGTGTGTTCCTATTCCATAGCGGGTACAGTTCAAAATCATTTCCCTCGTGCATAATGGCTTCTGTGCTGAGAGCGCCTCTGAATAGTCTGTGCTGTGAGAAACACTATAAATTTTTAGATAGGATACCCATGGTCCTTCTGCACTTTGGTCTCCTCCTTATGTGGCAAAGCCTGTTTTTCAACGCGTGGCATCATTCTTCCAAACATGTGTTCTACTACGGCCGACTCTAGGTGTTTCCCCGGTCGATTCAGCTTCAGTTACTACCGGTATTCTTCTCTCTTTCTCAGTTCCAGAGACTTCTTAAGACTTTCGTGATCTCAAGCACCAACGCAGGTTAGATTGAGAACACTTATGTATTTTAAGTTGCACTATATAAATGTTTGATAACAATTATGTTCGTATTTGTATGTCAGGTTCGTATGTCGAAGTTGCACTATATAAATGTTTGATAACAATTATGTTCATATTTGTATGTCAGGTTCAAATACAGAATGAGCTCAGCCCATGTACAATGGATTTCAGACAAGACCGTGTACGAATTTTCATCAACAAAGAGGGTAAAGTAGCTGGTCCACCCAGAACCGGGTAGTCTACATCGAACCACACAGTTGCATCGAGTCAGGGTGGATGTTGCATATTCTACGAAAAACACAGATTACCAAATCTCTGCTTTTTCTCGTAGTACTGATGCCCAATGTATTTTGACAAACATAAGCAATCAAAAAACTATACAGTATGTGTTTGAAAATTACCAAGAAATTTAAACATTTATGTTTGTGCACTTCCAAATTATTAAGAGTATAGACACATTTGTTTTGTTTATACTCTAACATTTTAATGTAAAATGCGAACATTTGGATTTTTTTATTAACTTTGTGCAATGTTTGACACTAGTAATAATATGACAGAAAAAGTGATTGGAAAATTTTTACATGTTACCATAAAATAGCCTAGAACTTGTACTCCTAGTAACTGGTATTTTAGTTGTCACATGCTACTTAGATTAGTTTAGCTTTATAATAGAAGTTGTGAAATTTGTCTTGCCTGATTTTGTATTATTAAAGGAAGTCTACTATTTAACAAGAACCAGATTGTTGCATTTACAAGTGATTTAAAAAGTTAAATTAAGATAGATTAAGTTGGTGAATGGTGATTAAACCATAGTGTATTATTAGACCATCAGGTCACCATGCTTAGGAAAGTTTTCCCCATCAACAGCCGCAAGGCCTCTAGTGGTACACTCAACAGGCAAAGGATAAGATTTGAAGTGGACAGGTTGATGAATCATTGGGCAAATAGGGGCAAAGTTAGCAAACAGATAATTTGCTGATAACTGAAATCATCATATTTTTTATCTTGATCAAGACACTTCCCACGTAATGCAAACAACAACCCAAATATCAGCTCACAATCTAAGGATGGCAGGCCAGAGCACAGCCCTTGTACGAAACACTTCACCTGCCATCTGTGAAAACCCATCAAATTGCAGAGGATTCTACATCCCCCCAACCCCAAGGGTCTACAATACAGGATAGGTGCGCCGCTATCTGCCTAGTACTTGACTTAATCACTTGTTGAAAAGTCATGCACACCAGTGGAATACGATGTCCCAGCTCCTTGATCTCAAATAGCTGGTAGTTCCTCCTCCTTGCTTGCTTTTCTCAAAACCAACATATTCTCTCATGGCCTTGGGAGCACCTCTGAATGGTTCACCTATTACAGGTGCTTTATAATTAATTGTTTGAATGCAATACAATATCCAAGGACCGTTTGGATAAGTACATCAGATTTTGGGTTAAATACAGTACTTGTAAATAACAAGTTGGCCAGATGTCAGAGCTCTATTTTGAAGCATGGATTATTAAAGAAACTTGGTTTAAAAAGCAACTGATATTGTAACCACGTTAAAAAAATAAATGTGTACAGATGAAAGAATCGACAGCATAAAAGAATCAACAGATTTTATTTCAGCTGAGAACAGGCATAAACCGAAAATAGACAAACAACAATGTATTGCCACATCTGACAATAACAGATCCTCTTTTTCAGTCCAGAAACAATGCAAAGTCCATACTGGCACTAGACAAAACAATTAACTAGGGACGCTGGAAAACGGTCTGCAATCTGTATAATCTGACCACCTCCATTGAAAACATTTACATGTAGATGTTGGATCTGCACCCTGCTGCCTATTATACATACAAGATGTGTGTGTGCATGTGTGTGTGTGTGTGTGTTACGGACATTTCAATTTATACAACTCTGTCTGAATTTTGCTGCCAGACATTTAGATAGCGCCTTCCAAGACAAACACACTGTACAACATCACAGCGATCCAGTAGAAACTTTTAGCTGCAATGAGTGAATGACTCGGATGTGCATTGGACGACAATTTACGGAGCATACATGCTGAAACACCAAGTAATAAATTTGCAATAGAAAGTGTCACAGAAAAATGTATACATCTATTTCTGTAGGTTTCCTCTTTTTCTTGAACTTCCAAGTATTCTGGAGAGGTCTGCGCGCATGGCACCAACAAATAACAAAATTCAACAAACTACTGGCATCGCTGCGTAGTTGCATTGGCTCGCAACCAATATCACATTATTTATAAAATGGCACATGGCTACGAGTTAATCAAAGTTCCGATCAGATTAAAAATATACCCTGTAACGAAAATTATGATGCAGTTATTCAAGATCAAAGATCTACAATTTACCGTTCTAAATTGTAGAAATAACTTTACAATTTACCAATTTGAAAAAAAAAAATTTTCAGTTAAAAAGGAAACAATCACAAAAGCAGTCAAATCAAAACAAAGTAGAATATAAACAGCAGTGTTTCACTACGTGAAAGTCAAATAAAACAATGTAAATGAATGCAGATTAAAATGCAGTGAGATCAAAACTCTTAAACGAGTTGGAATGCCCATGGCAGCAAGTTTAACTGAATAAAAAAATAAATTTAAAATTAAAACAAAAGTTAGGCAGACATGCCAATGCATATTTAATCTATAATCACAGTCATTTTAACTACATATATATGCCATCCAAACAATGACAATCATGGCTTCATGACATCTCAATATTTTAAATGCAATTTCATGACCAGACTGTCTTGGCAAAAGTATTTACCAAAAGCTACCTACACTGAAGCAGTCCATAGGAGTGGTTGAAAAATGTCATACCACCAACCATCAAAATGATAGCACTTTACAAAGCAAAACAGGAGTACGCAAACTACACAGTTCACTGTATTAAAATATTTCAAAAATGGGATTTAAAGTTTTCTAAACAACACTTATCTGATCTGCAATGCATCTGTCCATCTAAAGATTCACATAGCACCTTTAACAGAATCCAAATGGTTGCACCAATAACTGAGTTTCCCCCTAACAACAGCTAAGAAATCATTAGCTTACCCACTAACCCACAACAGACTGTGTCACTATAAGCGCAAGTAGCACACTAGAAATTGCAACGTATTGTAAATCACAACTATAACATGTTTAGCAGTGCCAACAAATCTGGATTCATTTGATCAGTCAACCACAAAGATACTTACTTTTTTACAGATACATACACAAACACAATTTTACTGGCCAAAACTGAGAGCAAAGACGTTAACAATAGGTGGAATGCTGCTGGAATATTATAGAAAAGAAGACAAAGGACCAAATAGCAAACTTGTAGAAGGTGGCAGTCTTTCAACTCGTTTTATTGTGGGCTAACAGGAAAACGATTTTAACAGTGAAACAACTCCCATCCGATTTGTTCTCGTCACACCTAAAAACTGTAAGAATCGCTTAACTAAAACGAGAAGTACAAATACCCTAAATGGAACATTGTCTCCCGACCAGAACAGCGCCAGAAATCACGCACGGAAAAAAGCATAAAATACCTGCCTCAAGGTTACTACGAGATCGTTCTTACAAGTAACTTCAGAAACTATTTCGTAACAAATGAAGCGTAATCTCGTGGACCGTTTTCGCAGTGATTACGTTTGTGTTGACTTCATGAACGTAAACGAGATGAATCATGAGTAACGAATCGACGAATCGTGTCTCTAGTTGCTGTCACCTTCCTCCTCATCGTCTTCTTCATAAGCCGCTGCTGCATGCGCCGGTCTCGCTGTCATCACTTGCTTTGACGCAGGAACACCAGTCTCTCGATATTCTTTCATGGCCTACAGCATAAAATGTTAAAACATTCTAATATTATGCACAAATTTGTCAATCTTTTAATGCAGAAAGCAGAGTGCTTAAAGATCGATATTGTTGTATATGTCAGCTTATGAGGTCAATATAGAACGGACCAGTTAACCACCACATATCACAATGCCACAGTGAAGTTGCTGACGTTGACAATATGCGTGTAAATAGAAGTGGCTTCCTACTGACGATGGTAAACAAATTCTCTGAATAACATTACATTGCAATGCACCCATATTCATTCATCACCTAAAGAACCTGTGTAGCGCCCCTTCAAGTGGACTACTCAGAAGCACTCCCCACTTAGCACGACAATAAAGAAGTCTTGAGTTGAATAAAAAAATCCTTCAGTAAGAGGAAACAAACATGCTCCTTTTAGGTGCTTTATAAATCAATGAATAATAATATAATAGATTCTAGGGCTATGGACCAGTGGGGTCAGATAGTCAAGCTTGTCCGATGGCTAATTCATAATGTCAAAATATGTTCTTGTACTCTCGAGTTCAAATGTTGTAACCGTGGGTGCAAGACTTGGGTAGGAATCTTCCTGAGTACATGTGCTTTTTGTGCGCAATAATTTAATGAAAGTCTTCGAGTGACCAACCTGCTCGTATCGTATTTTGTCCTTGACAGCCAGCTCTTCAAATCTTGGTTTTTCCTGACACACCTCCCACCTTTTCCCAAGCTGCTTTGCAATATCGCCAACACTATAGTGAGGATATTGTTGCTTCACACGCGACCGTTCTTCGTTGCAGAAAAAGAAGAATGCCGACCTAGCATCATCAAACAACACAAGATTCAATACTAATTTCCGCATTTATAGCAGATGCAATTGATGCATATAAACAGTAAACACTGTATAACCCATGTTTCAGAACATGTGTCCTCATCAACACGGTCAATCAATCTATTGAATTTATATAGCGCCAAAATAAAACTATTCAGAGGCGCTCACGACCCAGGCACGGCCAACGAGGAAAGTCTTGAGTAGTTTATAAAGAGTAAATACAAAAAGTTATCAGTCAAAATTTATGCAGCACCCTTTGAAGGTCTCTACACGGAGGTGCTCCCAACCAAGAAGGTTCAGCGGAAAAAAGCAGCTTTAAGGAGCGCATAGAACGGCCAGAGGAGGATCCCTCCCGAAGAAGTCCGTTTGTCATCACATGGCCAACCACAAGGAAATTAACTCAAAAAACTCAAAGACTACATAGATAAAAATATAGACATCTGTTTGAATATAATTTATGTGATGTTATGTGAGGCAGCACAGTTAAAGCATACAGAACAAAGTATTCAAAAACATTTACTGAAAAATCCACTCCACGTATAAACTAAACTTCAATATCCAGCCTTGTAAATCATCAACGTTGGTCCGTCAATCTCTCACCAATTAACAAACAGATTAGTTTATACAGAGTAGTTTTTAACAAGTGCTATATAAATAAGCACATAGAATGAATGAATGAAATTTTGCAACAAATAGCATATATGTCAGCTCGATTTAGCAAATGAACAGAAATTGCAGAATTGAATTTGGATTTAACTTACAGAGACCGCTTAGGAGCATTTGGATCTTTCGTTCTCTTGCGCTTTGGAGCTTTCAGTCCTTGAGGTGGCTTGTAGCTCAGCATGTCATTCTCATATCGTGCCTTGTCTTTCTCGGCCATTTCTTCAAACCTTGTCTTGTCTTTCGAGTCCATTCCCTGCTCACAACATTCACACAATCTTAAAATAAAAACTTCTCATGCACAGCTCTTTAAGAAACCTCATATAATGACAATTAATTCTCACTGTGGTATTTACTACAATCATTGCAACTAAAATTTCTGTATTAAGATCCACTTCATAACGAATAAACATAGATTGAAGAAGCTGTGCAATTGTGTTTATAAGACTTTTGGCAACGTCCCTACATTGGAACCGTCTCAAATCAGGCTTGAACTTCCACACTCGACGTAACAACGTAAGTATTGAAAACTATCCTCCCCCATGCTCATACATTACAAGCACAGCTGGAAAATCCAAATAAAAGTAAAGAATTACATGCTACTACAGGAAAAACATTCCAATAGATTGAAATGTATCCAACCATTAACCTCCACAAAATTGCAAATCAATATAGCCACAGACTAATCAACAGTGCTTCCAATTTTAATATAATTAATGCAAACTATCAAAGAGAGTTTGCAAAAATGCAATGGAGCTAAAAAAAACTTAGAATACTGAGATGTTAGAGAAAAGTTTCTGAGAAGACGCAATCTCTATGTGAGAAAGTGATTCCATGTAACCACACCGTAGCCTAGTTGCGATTGCACACGCTGCATCGAAAGAGAAAAATTCAGTTTTTTATCTGCAGCCTTAGAAAGAATTAAGCAAAACTCTAGAAACACCAAGTCGTTGAGCTACCTTCCATTTCTCAGCACATTTCTTCGAGAATTCGGCAAAAACAATCTGCTCTCCTGGGAACTTTTTCTTGTGCTCCTCACGACATGTCTGCACGAAGAAGGCATATGCCGTCATCTTCCCACGCGGTTTACCATCTTTTCCCATGGCAGATAATTTCAGGTCAAACGACGGTGAAGCTCAAGTCTACGTTCAAACACAAAATCTAAAGTTCAATTCATGTTGTCACCACAGCAGTTCTTTAATTTTTACATGGTTACATAACTCATGCACAGAAAAAACCTGGTCAAGTCATTTTAGTACTTCGTACTGAGCTACTTGCAATGGCTCAGGTCTGATATATGGTTTTTGTATGTGCACTTGTTATAGCGCCCCTTCAAGCTCACTACTCAGAGGCGCTCCCGACTGCAGAGCGGACACTGCATCGGAGTTTCACGCCGAAGCACTGAGCAATTGCGAGTGAAGGACTTGCCCAAGGTCCCTACGCGGCGACTTGAGGTGGATTCGAACCTCGAACCTTCCGGCTTCAAGGCAACGACGCCACCACTACACCCCACATGGTACATGCTGCAAATTAAGCAGTATGAGAATTGTAGAAAAATAACTGGGGTTAGACATTGCTATTATGTGGACTTTGGGTGTGCAATGAGGACATTACTAAGGGGTCCTAAGAAAGACTAGGTGTGTTGAACCCCACAATTTAACTGCCCCCAGAATTCTCACTCTGCAGCAATTTTAAGCTAAGTACTTCCAGTCTCCTTACTTAAGCTTTTAAAAATCAACCCGTACTGCATTTAAGCACTACGTCTGCCCAGTCATTCTTTCACAAATGTGTTACTTCACTACAGGTCGAAGAAAACTTAAGTTAAAATTTCTGTACAATTTTAGAGGGAATTTAAGAAAAATCCATGTGAATAAATTTGCTGAAGCAAGCTGCACGCGCCGCCGCCTCGGAGGAGGCACCATAAGGCAGGCGAGAGGCCAACGTTAAATCGTCAATTCCGACAAACACGCCATACTTTTCAATTATAAATTCAACAGATTATCACGAGATAACCTTCGAGAAGACGTCAATCGACTGAAACTTGGGTTGCTCGCAAAAATCTCAAATTACTTGAGAATTTATATCGACATTAATTCACCAACGAAGATTGTTCTATCTCTTGTCATACAGCCGCCACAAACTGTGTCGCCTCCTTGCGACCGCGTCAGTTGCATTGACAGTAAAGCAAAGGAGGCTCAGGTCTTCAATTGATGTAATGTAAAATAATGTGCTGATAATTATTATTACATTTGTATTCGTAAACTCGAAATTTATAGAGCGCCACTCGAAAGCCAAGCGCGAAGCACCAGCTTATTCACGAGCGCTGCTTGAGTTGGAAGGGTTGTCCCCAACTTGTCCATTACATTGTCGACCAATGAAGCAATCATTTTATTGGAATATGGAAGTACTAAGCTGGCAAAGACGCAACTAAAACAGACATATTATTCATGACACTTGCGAAGATTGTAGACTTCTCAGAATGGGTATTTTTAAAGTTGCACAAAGGAACAAAAGCTGTTCCACCTGGCCCAGGACAGAGGCGGTTGGAAGAAGAGGACGAAGCTGGCATTGGACATCTACGAGCATACCATGGTGATGAATGATGAAAACAGTGAATTATTTACCTATAAATCACGTAGGCCTATAATGCGCCGAATGTAATAAATTTCAGCGATGAGGATTGTCAACTTACCAAGGACCAATAATCTGGACATTATTTATGAACGTTATCCATGATCATCGATAGCATTCATGAGCATCTCATTCGCTTTAATTTTACTCAGACTATCCCAAAATCCCAAATACCAAGGACCTTGCCCAAATACGTAGGCTTACACTGATACCTCAATTGCAAGGTCTATTCTTTATTAAGTGCCGGTACTGTTACGCCCGCCCTAACCGCTAGGGGACCGGAAGCGCTTGCAAGGGATGCCCCACTTACTCGCTTACTTTCGCCCCCCTCCCCTAGTGTGGCGGCGTACTGCCGGGGCGACAGGGAACCACCTACGGGAACCTCAAGTGTGAACGACAGGGAGGAACGTCCAGATTCTCTTCTTTCATGGGTACCAGGGCCTACAGGACATGTCTCCGCGGCGGTTTGTCGACGCGCGACAGCACCCTCTTTCCGGTGCTCGTCTGAGTTCGTTATCCCCACGGCAGCTTTGGGCGAAAGGGACTCGAACTCCTGAAGAGGTGGCGGAGAGTATTTGGCTGGATATATCTGGCGCTCTATCAATCTCTCATCACTACTAACTGTCCGCCCTCCCTCCGAATCATCCGATTCCTCTAGGGCGTCCCCCCTCAAAGAGCTGACACGAGACATGGGATTATTCTGTTTTACAACTAATTGCAAGTCAGTCAGTGAATCACCTTCAATTCTAGTTCAATATTCAACGCTTTATTTATTCTTGCAACACTACTTAATTAATATACAATTGGCAGCAACCTGTGCAAATACAATTCTGCCTATAATACTTATCAGTTCAACACAAAGTATTCCTAACACTACACAGCATTTATGGCTGGTTATTACACACTCTGCATTACTTGATACCTATCTCTTATGCTCCTGCATATAACTAGGCTATCAGTTCAGTTCTTATTTCCTTAACTACTGCAGAAGGTCAAATCACGCTATTAATCAGTTACACGAAAGCAACGAATTAACATCAACACTTTGCACTAATTTACCACGACCACAGCAACAGTTATATCGCAAGGCTACTTCTAGCAACTCTTTCAATATATTCACGCTTCTTAACACAAGCGCTAATTTATCCTTCGCTCTACCTGTAATGCGCTATATAATCTATATCAATGCGTTCCGGCCATTTTAAACATTCATTCATTTACAGATTCAGCACGCTACACTTTAATTTATTTCTACTTCCCTGATTCCTAAGCGGTTTTGCTTATTTCGACGTTCTCCTTCCACCGGAGGCGACCAGCGGTCGTTTACTTTATTATCTATTAATTTAGTTGACTTCCTTATTAATTTAGATGCCCGAAAACTTAGTTTTAAACGAATTTCTATTCAAAAAGATGGCCTAGTCTTTCTCGTCAGTTTCACCTCTTTGCGTCTCTTCGTCCTACTGACCTAGATTGGTCCGACAGCCAATCGGAAGCGACCTTTTACCGCTGTTTTTAGGTCACGCGTCGCTCTTGGCCAATCAGCGGCGCCCACGCTTTCGCCACGTCATCTAAAAGGTCACACGTCACGCTGGCGTAATGTCTGCAGCCTCGCTCTGGTGCAGCATAGAGTTAATTAACCGTTATGGTCAACATGGATAAAAAATAAGTATAATTTTGTAGCTTTTCCCAAAACGCTACACTCTCCCCTCCTTAACCCGAATTTTCCATATTACTGGAAAATTCAGCAGTGGTCGCGTACTGAATCCGTTGTACAGGAGTTGCTAAGGCAGGGTCATCGCTACTATACTAAAAGACATTGCCGCTTGAGAACAGTCTGAACAGTAAGCAGGCAATTCTACATCAACAACTGTATGAAATCTCATCTTAACTCTAAGAACCAGCAGGGTTCCTAATTCACAACAGGAGAATCAACTAATTAGCCTCCTAGCAACGCTTGTTGTAAAAGTTCAGGCATACAAAGTACAGCATCTTAGCACGTCTTTACTCATGACAACTAAACCCTAACAACACAGCCGCTTAAATTCTCAAGGTGACTGCAGGGCAATGTTTACGCTCATGTAACATCCTTACTTAGCAATCTCCCTGAAACCATACGTTCGGAATCACCAGCAAAAAGAGGGAGGGACGTCTACTTAAATTGAAGGTCTCCAACTCACTCTCGCTCCCTACTCCACGCAGACCACAATTCAGCAAAGGCACAAGGTCAGGGTATCAGGCGATTCAGAGAAAGCATACCACTAGGCCAGCCTTTACCTCACTAGGGTTACTAACTACGTCCATTGGTTACCCAATCCTCGTCGGAATACAGGCCATTGGTGTTTAATCACCAGTCTCTGCTTCCACGAACCCCGGGACTACTAACTACCAGACACAAAGTCTCTGAACTAAAGCAGGGTTGGAAATCCCAATAGAAATATTATCCATACTCTTACACATTATCAGGTGCTATCGGGTTATCCTCCCACCCAGGTTTCAGGTAATGCACATCAAACAGTTACAGTAAACAATGTACTACAATCCATTTCAGCAACAGCTCGAAGCCACAAACCAAGAGAATGTCCTCTAACACATACAATCATGCTTCGGCTCCCAATCCTACAGATAGTCTTAGCGCAGTTAACATGTTATTAGCTACAACATTAACGACAACTTAGACTAACACGAAATATAAGCAATTTGACTTAAAGCAGTTTTCATCCAAAAAGCAACTAAACCTAAGATGAATCATTTCTCTGTCATTATGTATTCAGCCCAAAGTTAACTCTCAGCAGGCACAAATCATCACATCAGTAGCTGACACATTATTACAGGCATAACACGTTACAACAAGGCTTGAACCAGCTGCATAAGGCATTACCGCTTAGTGAAGCGTACCTATGCCTACTAGGACGGATGGACTCCATGACCTACGCTGTTACCTCTACGTCACCTTTCCACACAGGAAGTTTACACAGGACCAAGTACACACATTTCCACCAACGGAAAGAATATATCACCATCGTTTCCACACAGGAAAAAGTTCACATCCATTTCCACCAACGGAAAGAGTACATCTCATGCATTCCCACACAGGAAATTCTCAAGCAACCAATAACGACGATTGGACGGATTACCGCTTATTACATCCATTCCCACACAGGAAAATTCTCAAGCAACCAATAACGACGATTGGACGGATTACCGCTTATTCATTCATTCCCACACAGGAAAATTTCTCAAGCAACCAATAACGACGATTGGACGGATTACCGCTTATTACATCTCATTCATTCCACACAGGAAAAACTCTCGAGCAACCAATAACGACGATTGGACGGATTACAGCTCATCTAACTAACAGACCACCAGTCTCCTCTTCTATGTAACCCTTAATGCCTGCAACAATTTCAGTCTACCTACAAGTTTACCACCGATCTGTTTACTTAACTTCTTCAGGGCAATACACACCTTAGATTCCTAGTCAATTATTACTACTGTTTCCCAGTTACTGCTTAATCAGGAGCTCAATCCTTACAACAAACTTTTATATAAGAATTTAGACTATTATTCAACATGACCAATAGCTAAATATCAACAGCAATCTTGAATATATGCAGGGCTCTTTAAGAATTTTCTTATCCTATGTCTAACCATTTCCACAGCCGTACTCTCCCAGTAAGATAAAAATCATAGACATTGGCACTAATCATTATTACAGGCAAGACACATTACATGAAGGCTGAAGCTATCTACACCAGGCCTTACCGCTTAGGGAAGCGTACCTATGCACCATGACCTCTACACCTCCATTTCCACACAGGAAAGAGTACACTTGAGCAACCAATAGCGACGATTGGACGGATTACCGCTCTTACCAAATAACAGGTCCTTAGTCTCACCTTCGCATGCAATTCTTAATGCCTGCAACAACATCAGTCTGCCTACTAGTCTACAACTTACTCACTTACCGACTACTCAGGCCAATGCATACATCAGGATAATTCACCAAATTCTAGCAGACTGCTTTTCAATCAATGCACAAATGTAATTTGCTCCTACTCTAGCACATTTTAAATTCAAAATTTAATCTGCAATCAAGGTTATGCACATCAAATCTTAAACTAACATGCAAGCACAACATTTTGCCTTTCTTCTGTGGCAATAAAAGCAACAATGCAATAAAACACAAGTAAACAATTCTAATCTACCCCCAATGATCTAACCTAGATCAAAGTTATAAAATAAACATTTTATTCATCCAAAGGAACTAAAACCTAGGCTTCTTGCCACAATCTCTACTCGTCGCCATTACGCGACGTTACCATCACCTTACACTACATTACTCGTTATACCCCCCAGGCTGCACGAAGCTTTCTTGGTGATCTCGCCAGCGATGGTGAGGAATGGTGCCTCTCAACAGAAAGTGACGATTCTGCGGAACTCTGGTGCGTTTCCTCTCTCTGTCTCGATAGGCGGCGAGACCAGAGGAAGGATGCATGTTAGCACCACGAAGCCCGACGAAAGTCGGTAGAGGCCACATTCCACCGCAGGTAGGGCTGGCGAAGTGGGAGGGCAGATGCACACCCCGACGAGGCGGGACTCGGGCCACCACCTTAGGCTGGTAGGTCTTCCCCCCAGGACTGGCTGGAACAGGAACTCTTTCTGGTGGTAGCGCTTCCGCTTCGACCGATGCTCGTGGGATAACACAGGATTTTCCAGCGACTTTTGGATTCGAACGCCTCACTGAAGGCTTTTCTTTTACTTTGCAGTTCGAAGACCCCGGGACAGCGGTTGAGACGATGACCCGACGACACTGCGCAGGGCGGCTCTTCTGCTGAACCTGGCGTGCTTCATTGTGTTCCAGTCCTTCTCCCTCCTCCTCCGGCGTCGAGTCGTGGTAACGAGTGGGACAAACTCGAGCAAAGTGACCGGGTTGTTGACACTCGAAGCAGCGACGGTCACCCGCGGGGAACCTGGATGACCGGTTAACTGTTCTCTGACTTCCGAAGGTAGGTTCCGCCCTGGGTGGAACTTGACTTCGGGGCCGCCAGGGGCGAAATTGTCCATCGCCGGAGGGGCTGCTGCATATGGCGTTTATTCTTGCTTCCATCTGCTCCAGCCTATTCAACACGATTTCTTGGAATTGTCTCTGACTGTCAGCAGGGGCAGAGTCTATTTCCGTTACAGTTTTTACCCGACTGGGTCGATGTTCATCGCGGCCAAGGTTACCATCATCTGCTTGACGGTAACCCTCTAAACGCATGGCAGTCTTATAAGCATGGTCCAAGGTGGTAGGTTCTCTCTCACGAACCTTCATGGCTAAGTCTCTGTCTCGCAGGGCGTCGAGAAAGGCACGAATCGCTATGACTTCACTGTGCACCGAGGTGGGACCAGGGAACGCCAGGATCATGATTCGTCGAATGTCTCGTACTACAGAGCTGAGGTCTTCACCCATCTTTTGACGTCGTGTGTTCAATTGGGTCTGGTAGAGGACGGCTTGATCGGAGCTTCCATACCGCAGGCGTAGACGATCAACCAGGTCAGACCAGGATGCTATGGTCTCGGAGTCGAACTCGTAGAGCAGCTGATCAGCTGGCTCTGTCAGGGCACAGGTCAGCTGGGCGAATTTCTCCCCATCTGTCCAACCATTACTGTTCGCACAGATCTCGAATTTCTTTAGGAAAGCTTCGACCGATGTCTTTCCATTGTACCTGTCCAATTTCATATACTGTCTGGATTTCGAATCAACAGTTCTGCTCACGCGTGATTGGGACTGCACAGTGACCGACGAGGATGGAGTCGTACTCGGCTGAAAACGACCTTGGATCGTTGGTTGAGGTTCAGCTGTAGGCGGTTCAGCATACTGTTCGAACTGGAACTGACTGTTTTCGCTCCCGGATGTAGACACAACATGGAACTTCGCTTCCAGGTTGTTCTGGGCTGCTCGTGTGGTTACCCAGAATCGTTCATCGTAGGCGGAAGCTGGCCGACACAGAGCGGTTGTTGGTTGACAACCTGACAGGTAAGCGGGAGGGCCAAGGTTCGAGGGCAGGTAGGCGGAACTTTGTGTAACCTGTGGTTTCAACGACGAGGACAAGGTCGACATGATTGACTGAGTCGACGACACGACGGATACGGACAGTTTGCACACCGAGGCTGTGACCGGGGTGACGGTTCTCACCCAAGGATTCGACTTGACGACACCACCGATTGTGTTCGGGGTCGGAGCAGGAGGGGCTCGGACGGCGAAAGGGTGCGACGAGGGAGGCGGTGGTGGGAAGGTGGTAGCCCGAGGGTGGACTAGGGTTGGGTGCCCGGGATGTGCATCCGAAGTCGGGAGTCCCAGTTCCCTCGGCAGCGCCGAATCCCCATCCTCCATATCTGAAACTATACACTCAGAGTTAGCAAGGATCCCAACACAACCTTTATCCAAATTCAACATATTAGGATGCAACAGAACGTTATGAAAGGGTCGCAGATCAGTTACCTCCGAACCTTCACTTTCATAATTATCTCCTCCAAGCTTTCTGTTAATCAACCTCGCTGGTTTATCTCCCATGTAAAATTCAAAATCAAAACCCGTATCAATTGCTGCGGTAACAGGGTAGTCCGAAGGACGCTTGGGTCTAGCGCCATAATAAGCCATTTCTTCGCCTTCCCACTTCTCTCTCTCTCCAGGAAATTCTGTCCTTCCAAATTTTCTTGGTTCCACCTGTTCCACTTGTTCCCCTTGTTCCACCTCTACCCCACTTCTGGTACCATTTGTTACGCCCGCCCTAACCGCTAGGGGACCGGAAGCGCTTGCAAGGGATGCCCCACTTACTCGCTTACTTTCGCCCCCCTCCCCTAGTGTGGCGGCGTACTGCCGGGGCGACAGGGAACCACCTACGGGAACCTCAAGTGTGAACGACAGGGAGGAACGTCCAGATTCTCTTCTTTCATGGGTACCAGGGCCTACAGGACATGTCTCCGCGGCGGTTTGTCGACGCGCGACAGCACCCTCTTTCCGGTGCTCGTCTGAGTTCGTTATCCCCACGGCAGCTTTGGGCGAAAGGGACTCGAACTCCTGAAGAGGTGGCGGAGAGTATTTGGCTGGATATATCTGGCGCTCTATCAATCTCTCATCACTACTAACTGTCCGCCCTCCCTCCGAATCATCCGATTCCTCTAGGGCGTCCCCCCTCAAAGAGCTGACACGAGACATGGGATTATTCTGTTTTACAACTAATTGCAAGTCAGTCAGTGAATCACCTTCAATTCTAGTTCAATATTCAACGCTTTATTTATTCTTGCAACACTACTTAATTAATATACAATTGGCAGCAACCTGTGCAAATACAATTCTGCCTATAATACTTATCAGTTCAACACAAAGTATTCCTAACACTACACAGCATTTATGGCTGGTTATTACACACTCTGCATTACTTGATACCTATCTCTTATGCTCCTGCATATAACTAGGCTATCAGTTCAGTTCTTATTTCCTTAACTACTGCAGAAGGTCAAATCACGCTATTAATCAGTTACACGAAAGCAACGAATTAACATCAACACTTTGCACTAATTTACCACGACCACAGCAACAGTTATATCGCAAGGCTACTTCTAGCAACTCTTTCAATATATTCACGCTTCTTAACACAAGCGCTAATTTATCCTTCGCTCTACCTGTAATGCGCTATATAATCTATATCAATGCGTTCCGGCCATTTTAAACATTCATTCATTTACAGATTCAGCACGCTACACTTTAATTTATTTCTACTTCCCTGATTCCTAAGCGGTTTTGCTTATTTCGACGTTCTCCTTCCACCGGAGGCGACCAGCGGTCGTTTACTTTATTATCTATTAATTTAGTTGACTTCCTTATTAATTTAGATGCCCGAAAACTTAGTTTTAAACGAATTTCTATTCAAAAAGATGGCCTAGTCTTTCTCGTCAGTTTCACCTCTTTGCGTCTCTTCGTCCTACTGACCTAGATTGGTCCGACAGCCAATCGGAAGCGACCTTTTACCGCTGTTTTTAGGTCACGCGTCGCTCTTGGCCAATCAGCGGCGCCCACGCTTTCGCCACGTCATCTAAAAGGTCACACGTCACGCTGGCGTAATGTCTGCAGCCTCGCTCTGGTGCAGCATAGAGTTAATTAACCGTTATGGTCAACATGGATAAAAAATAAGTATAATTTTGTAGCTTTTCCCAAAACGCTACAGTACACTGTCTAAATGTTACATTTGGTAATTTTATTATATTATGCAGTAACGTTAATATCGTCTACCTTCAGCAAATTTCACCATCTGAAACTATTTTTCAAACACCGAGCCATCAATTTCGTACATTTTGCATAGATCCGGAATAATTAGCGCCTCCCCTCCCAAAACGTACGTGCACTTTTCTACATTGACGCACTCCCATAAATTATCTTCTAGTTTCTTCTGTATTTTATCCACGCATTAACAACTAAACTAAGACCAATAACACAAAATTGGGATTTTACCAAAGTACATAGCACACTCACTCTTTTTCTAAGCATAGGGTCTTAGTATATACATTACCAGTAACATATTCAAGCAAATAATTATATGCACTTGAATATTATTATCCTTCCTTGTTCCTCTTTAGTATACAAAGAATACTAAACGGATGGTCCAAAGGCCTGCAATGAAGTGAAGAACAAAACACATTCGATTACAATCTGTAATCACCTTTAATTTTCACAAATATTCAGATACAATTTAAATGTATAAACACCACAAACGTATCTGTCTGCAATTAAACCTATCAAATTTTATTACTTCAGAGCAACAAAATAGTTCAACACAAAAAAATTGTCAGACAACGAAGCTCAGACGCCTAACACTGTCTCATGAAAAAGTTGATGGACACAACTTCCACGTGATGATTTTTAAGATTTGTACAAGGCACATCAAAAATCATCGTTCCATAAGTTCTACCAAAACAGAAAAAGTCTTGCTTAAAAGGTGTCGTCATCACCAAAGTCTTCCAACACACCGTCTTCAAGGAAGCGCTTGTAGATGGCCATGAACTTAACGACAAACGCTTCCAAATGGTAGACTGGCTTCTGACAGAGTTGAAGCCGATGTTCGTAGTGAGCGGCGATCTGAGTCACCTCGGCTTTCAACTGTCCATCGCAGTTGATGAGCAATTCTTGCAGTAAGACCTTCAACAAAAAAGCATTGCAAAAATATAGGACATGAAATTCTCAAATGATCTTGCGTTCTAATCCTGGTACAATCCAACATTCATTTTGACACTACAGTAATCTTTCAAATACATGCTACTCATCAGAGCTTCTTTAACACATTGAACGCTCACACGCCATATTAAATGACTGGCTAAAGTATGAGTTAACTCGTACTTGGCGGTCAACGTGTTAAAGAAATTTTTAGAACAGCACAACCATCAATTTTATCTAAGCCACCAATTGGAAAGCTTACTAAAACAACTACAGTCACAGCTTTCTAGATACTTTGAGTTGTGCTACTGAATATAAAGTAAACAACCTTTACCTTAATAATCATGTCAGGTGGAATGCAGTGGGTCAAGAGTTCATACAGGCGACCCCTCACCTCGAGAAGCCTACAACAAAAACGAGAATTTCAATATAATTTAGACTGAGTTGTGGGGGAATATATGACTATAACACTCCAGGAACAACAGCAAAAGTCGAATGGATGGAAGTTTGGCTTGCAATGTGAAAAGTTAGAGTTCAAGGAAAGTAAGAGTTCAAGGTCGATCCTCCATTAAGGCAGTTGTCATCTAGGGACCTTGAGCGCACATAGATCACTCAGTGCCGTGGAAGTTCTGTCTTCTGTGATGTGTGTGCATACGTGTTTGTTTGTGCTTACAGTTGTATGTATGACTGTGTTTAAGAGCTTCCAAAAGGCTTAGAGGCACGACCGTGAAAGAAACCCCAAAAACATACAACCTATGATGCGTGATAAGAATTGAGCCAGCCATAAATCGTCGTACGCAAATAATTAATGCCTACAAAGAATTTTTCTGAACTCCGGTGATGTAGAAATTCTAGTTACAAATGCAATCGTGCATAACACCTGGCCATCCACAGATCAAAAATGCCTCAAAAAGTGACTCAAACAAGTTGTGGTGTGATCATCAATCATACCTTTGCCACTTGAAGACTTAACGATTTCCTCAGGGCTGTCAAGCTGAGAGCGCCTCTGAATAGCTAGTACTGTAAGAGGTACTTTTATAAATTCTCATACATGATACTACTGGCCTAGTTAGCTACACCGGTAAGCGAGAGCGGCATACGTCTGTTGGTTGCAACAGACTGCGGTTGAAGCCCCGGGCTGGGAGTTGACATTCAGAGATTTAGATATCTCGGGCTAGCACGTGTGGGACACAGGGGCGCAAGCTTCTGCGGAGCGACCTTGGGCAAGTTGCTTACCCATCATTGTCTGTGGGGAAGGCAACGGGAAACCACCTCACTCATCTCATCACCAGGGGCGTAAAGCCAATGAACCTGTCTTCGGGCAGAGAACCATCATCGTCATCATCACATGATACTATACTCGTACTACGTAATTTTCCTTATTCAAATCAGGTCTAATAACCAACCTCTTCGGAGTCTGCTGTTGTACAATCATGTTGGCCGTCTCACGGATGAATGTCTGCCAGTCGGCCTCCGAAACCTCTTGGTCGTCGCTGAACGGATATTGCTGAACACGGCAGACCTCGCACATCAAGAGCGCTCGACGCAAGTTACGTTCGCTCTTGTTGGCTATCTTCTGAGCCAGGGTGGTCGGCAGATTGAGGCCTTCCTTCTTACAGGTTGCCTGCAGGATCTGTACAATCTGCGCATAACAGATTAGTGCATGTTAGATACAAAAAGCTTGCTCATTCTCATCAATTACTATTATTATTTAGGATATTCGCCTCGCCAAGGTAGGCTACTCAGAAGCGTTCCTGGCCCAACCACGGTTAAATATGAATTTTAAGTTTCTTAAGGAACAGAGTGGAGTGTAATAATTCTAGGTTACAGGTCCAGCTACTGAGAATTACAATTTTTAATAATTACTATCCTTTGGTCAATAATGACAGCATCATTTACAGACAATTCATTCATTCACCGAATGAGTTTTGCATAGCGCCTCTCAAAGTGGACTACTCAGAGGCGCTCCCAACCATAGTCTGGTCAAATAAAACTGTCTTAAGCTGAGAGAGGAATACCTGAAAATGAGTTCTAGATATGGAACAGATCCATACCACCATCAACGTCCTACAGAATATCTCATCAACGATCTATTCTTAGAATTACAATCATTCACTCATCCATCCAGACTCCTAAAGATAGATTCCATTGATTCTTTTAAGATGCTAAACGCAAACCACCTGCTCGATTGTTGGTGCCGGAACCCGTATCCCGAGGCAACGGCTGCGAATGGCCGGGATGACCTTGCTCGTTGAGTTGCAGCAGAGAATCAGCCGACAGGTGGCCATGTATTTCTCCATTGTCCGACGAAGAGCGTGCTGAGCATCCTTTGTCAGATGGTCCACCTCAGTCAGAACAATGACTAAAGAAAACAATTGATAAAACAAAGAAGGCATTATCATCATTTCAACACAAAGGTATTATCGTCATTTAGGATGCACCAGTTACAAATTAGTTTTTTTAAACTTTTTATTATTACTTTGACAAAAATTATGTACAAGGGAACACTTCAATTCAAATTTGATGCAGTTACTCGGTTAGTGTTTTTCTGATTACTAATCACTAGTAATCAGAGATCCTAAATAAAAAATACATCTATATTCTATAATACGCAGTCATATTAATTAAAATTTTCACCTTTTTCAACTTCCAATCAATTGGCTTGCTCATGAATTATTTGCAGAATGTCTTAGAATGTCGTGCACAGAAATCATGTTGAAGGCCACAGAACATCTTGAAGGATAAGAAGAATGGATCAGATTAGGATAAATGAATTAGTAGAATGCAGAACAGATCAGATTTGGTAGAAAGGATTAGATTACATAGAAAGTGGATCAGATTAGGTGGAAATGATTAGATCCGGTAGAATGGCATAGATGATTATCAGAATAGTTCAGATTTGGTAGAAAGGATTACAAAACATAGAATGGATATGATTAAGCAGCTCAGTTATAATCCACAAACCGAACCAACTGACCTTTGAAGTCGCGTTGTGTTGACGTTTCCAGCTGATTTGATTGGGCGACTGTTTTCAGAAGTTCTTGAATGACGACACGATCGTAGAATCCGACATCACTGGAGCACAAAAACTCTTCGATATATTTTCTATATATCATATAATTTCTAATATTTTTATTACAAATTATTTCCTATGGGAATTGTTTATTTACATGGCCTAATATGTCCGCACTTATTTAGAAAACACATTGCTGATGCTGTAAATAGACTTTCGCTCAAGACCGCAATTTTGAAAGGACTTCCGAAGAATTAAGTATAGACAACAAATCGCTTAGTAATTTTATTTAAGTAAATTCTTCAATTGTCTAATACATAAAGCATCATAATTACTATTATTCATGGGGTATATTGTTAATGCGATCATTTCTATTCTGCTACAATCAGGCCCACATTAAGGTGGGTGCAGTTATAAACATGTGCTGGTGAACCATTGGGCTGTCAGAGGAGGGTCGTTGGTGGGCAGTCACAGCACCCGGGCACGCACTTAAAGGGGCCGTGGCTACAATACAATTTTGCAGCACAGATTCTTGTACAGACATGCCTTAGGCTGCTTTGACAATGGACATATACGATACAATATTTTGTACATTGTCATAAGATGCGAACATATTTAACATGCTTTAGGTTGCTTTGACAATGGACATAATTATACGATACAATAATTTGTACATTGTCATAAGGAGGTGCGAACATATTTACCTTGGATTAACTTCGATGTGGTAGTTGCTAGCAACCGTAGAAATTTCTAGTTTCTTTTTCGATGGAGTTACAAACGTCTGATGTTCGATTCGCAATTTCTCAACTCCCGATCCGTACAGCTCTCTCAGGAGGCACATTATCCGCGTCTTCTTCCCGGCTCCCGACGGTCCGTACACCAAGAGATGCGGGAAATCTCCACTCTGAACCTGCATTTTGTAATAATAAAAACACCACAAACTTTCATCTGAGCTTGCCCTAATAAACCCCCTCGCTATGAGAACTTACGTCTTCTCCAGGCAAGGGGTTCAGAAAGAAATTCTACGCTGGACGAACAATCATCAATTGGAGCACTACAGGTGTCTTCCAATTATATTGTGCTCATAACCTATTGGAACACAGTACACTGTAAGTCGAATAACATTTTTTAAATAGGCCTAAAAAACGCGCATTACTTTAAAGGTCACTTATTATCGCTCAGGTTTCGATGCAATTAACTTTCGGCATAATGGTAGTCTTACCAGTTTCTTGAGATGAGAAGCCTGTTCTTTGTGATAATCTAGCTTGTTAAGGGATGTAGGCCTGTGTTTGTCTACCCACAAACTCATCTTTACGAAATTCTAACTTTAAACCTTTCGCTGACAATTCTGCAACAAACACCGATACGAAACGCGCCAACCAGCTTCCATTAGTTCCCTCGATTGGTGCAAAAAGCAAACGACCGCGTGAAAATAATTCCCCATCAACAGCAACTCATGCTGCTCAAGACAATAGCATCAGTTGAAAATAAGCGAATAAATACTCATTTTCTTTTCTACGTAACGACAGATAACGAAAATGCGCTGTGGTATTTTTTGCGTTTAGTAATAGAAGGGCTTAAATAAATTAAAAATAATTTAATCGTGCATGTTCTCCATGTTCATGACTTTGTTTTCTTTCCATCTGAGCGTTTGTTTGTTTGTATGCGCACTTGTTATAGCGACTCTTCCAGCCCTCTAACGCTACTCAGGGGCGCTCCCGACTACAGCGCAGACACTGCATCGGATTTTTACGCCGAAGCGCTGAGAATTGCGAGTGAAGGACTTGCCCAAGGTCCCTACGCGACGACTTGAGGTGGATTCGAACCTCGAACTTTCCGGCTTCGAGGCAGCGACGCCACCACTACACCACCGCACCCCCACGTGTAACTGGTTACTCCCTTATGTTCCGCTCTCATAATCTACATGCAGACTAGAGATACCACGATGTAATTCGTTGATTGGAAAGGGATTTAACACCAGAATGCTACATAGGCTTAGTTAATTCGTGATTTTAATTTGTATGGTTTTTATTACCTATTATTACTTCAATGTAGCCTACTATAATGATGTTCAATGTCCCATTGCGTGTTTGCAAGTGGAGTAATAAAGAAAAAACTTGCTTTATAACAATTTTGATAAAGTGACAAGATAAATAAATAAACAAATTAGAAATAAGTCAGAGATTGAGATAAATTAATGTTTTGTTGATTCCTATTTCAGAACTGCGAAAGCATCAACCAGTAATGCATTGTATTCACTGTATATCACATTTGTTTTTTTGTGGGACAGACTTCTTATTAACCTATTCTACAGTTGTGTAACTTGAGACTAGTTGTCTGATATGATCAGCCATTTCAATTGCAGACTTGGGTTTTGATGGACCTCTTCGAACTTGGCTCACTTTCTTTAGATTTCAGAATTTTCTCGCAGCCTCCTCTGTTAATCTTTGTTTATCAATGCCCCTATTTCCCCTTAGCAGAGGTGCATTTCGTCAGGTGTCTTGGGTTAAAAACTCATAGAAGAAAATTTCCTAAAATTTGAACTGATTGTGCACTTTGTGGCCCAGGTCCATTGGACAGCCCCCATAATTTTTTCCTGGCTACACCCTCACCCCTTGAGCCTGCTTCAATCCAAAATGGTCACAACTAGCATTCAGTGGCGGCGCTAGGGGGGGCTGGGGGGGGCTAAGCCCCCCCTACAGGAGGCTAAGCCCCCCTAAAAAAATGGCCATTTTAATTATTTTACATAGAAAATCCACGATTTTTGATCGATGACTAAAAAAAAAAAAAAAAAAGGTCGTCAGAAATTTTGGCGGCGAAAATGGAAAATTTTCATGAGATTTTGGTTGGTCGATGACTTAAAAAAAAAAAAAAAAGGTCGTCAGAAATTTTGGCGGCGAAAATGGAAAATTTTCATGAGATTTTGGTTGGTCGATGACTTAAAAAAAAAAAAAAAAGGTCGTCAGAAATTTTTGCGGCGAAAATGGAAAATTTTTCCGCGGGCTTCAGCCCCTCCGAAACTGAAATCCTGGCGCCGCCACTGCTAGCATTTCATCACACATCCAAGTAAGTGATAGCAACTGTCCCTAACACTTCTAAAATCGTTGACGAATCAATGGATCCCTCTGGTAAATCTGTCTTTAAGTGGTGCCATCTAAATATGCAATCACAACCACGATCACAAAGCAACGCCTTCGTCATTACACCCAAATTTCCATCAATCTAAAACTCGACAACACGGTTAAGTTTTATTTTATCCTTTCAAAATAATCTCCAGTACTTTATAGACCAATCACCACACCTAAAAACACAACGTGTTTCCCGTCCTAATGCTGCGAATCAATACGATAAAACATCTCTAAGTCGGCGTAGGAATAATATGTCAAAGCTCGCTTCTAACAGTTAATCAACTCATGTCTCTAATACTACAGACTGCAAAAATAGAAGCCTCCACTATCAGTTCATTTAATATTATGTATACACAATTTATTGAAAATGACTGAAAAATCAACTAGCAGGCAAAATAAAATTATACGATTCTAAAATGAAGTCTGAAAACAGTAAACAATCTTATACGACAAGCAAGTGTAATGTAAAGTACTGTAACACAGGTTGAATGTTTATGTAATATTGAATCAACTCATGGCTACGGCTAAAGGAGAATTTAAATTAAACTCGGTAAAATGCAAACACGATTGAGGATAATTTAATTTCACTCTTCCATAATTATGATACCTGGGGATCGCCTCCACATCAAACTGTTTCTTCCAATTCAACCGCCGACCGTATAAACAGCAGGCTGTACAGCACTCCAAGTCGATTCTATCAAGGTCAAACCAGTCTGTAGAATATCAGGGCTGAAAGTGAGCCGCATTGGTCTGGGTCTGTGACACGGCATCGATTTTCGAGAGCTGCTGTTGCGGTCTCTGCCGGGTCGGTTGCTTACCAAATATCACTTGCGAATGGGAAAATTTAGGGCAAATGACGAAAAAGTCACCAGGTGTCAAAAGTAGGTAAAAATTATGCGATTTGGGAAAATTCTGGGCAAGTGACTGAAAAAAAGGCCACCAGAAAAATTTTCGGGTCAAAGACGTCGGCAGTGGCGGCGCCAGGATTTCAGTTTGGGGGGGGGCTAAAAGAGGTTAACCATCCAAATATTTAATTTTTACATGGGGGAAAAATGGATGGCCTCTTTTAGGGGGGCTTAGCCCCCCCTAGCACCGCCACTAGGCGTCGGCTCGTCCGCCAAAGTCAGACCCGGCAACTTTTTTCCAAACAACTTTCAGCCCCCTGATCTTAAAACATTTATTAAGTGCCCCGATTTCATCAACCGCTCTAACCAATTAGATTGTGTGTCCTACAAACTAAACAGAACTGGTATATATATATGCACATATATATATGTATGTAGATATATATTATATTTATTAATCACCAGCGTTTAACAACATATCTCAACACGATCTTCCGTACCTTGCAAACTCTGCGAGCGCTCAACAACTCAATGATTAATGCATACATAAGGCTTGTTCTTAGCAGACTCAAAAGAGAACGTGCTCTTCTATCTGCTATTCCTTACGTCAGAATCACTGTTAAAAAACATGAAAATTATCTATAAAAACTCACGTTATACAGTAGAACGCTAATGAAGGCAAGTAAAATCGAGAATAAGCAAGCAGCAGCAACAGGGTCTCCTACTCAGCCAATCACTAGCTATGTGCACATAGTGAAGTGTGGTTGGAATACAGTGAATCTCAATTTCTAAAATACACACACGAATATGCAAATACATATGCAAGTGTATATATTTCCAGAAAATATACATATACACACATGTATGTAAATATGTATATAAATATAGAAACTGCAATCCATTTAAAAGGCAACCTTTGAATACCATCGAGAACAGTTTTATGGATCGTGGTTAAATTCCAAATGCAATTTGACCCATAGCATCAGAAGTTGAATTTGTCGGAATACAGAAAACTCGGAGTATGTGGTTCATTCCCAATAAGGCACTCTACAGTTCCTCAACACTTAGAACTCAGTACTACATAATATTCTTTTATCTCAGTGTTTAGATACACACATACATGATTCTCTCTCATTACGCAAGAGGTGAGGACATTCACAAAATGACCTAAAATGGACCGCTCCCTCCAGTGGCGGCATTTGGCATCACCCTCTCCAATCCCACTTCCAGGACATCCAGTGGACTGCTAGAGTATGGATAAGCTCCCAGCTGATCTAGCAGAGCAAATGGTACTACGGTGTGGGGAGCATCACAATGCCAAGTCCTGCAATCCAATTGAATTGACATTCCAACACAGAGTAGACTCCACAGAAATAACCACAAGAAACCCATTTGAACGTGGAAATCCCCAACTCTCCGTTTCAATCATGGATGACCCCTACAACATAATTCTCTCATTTACGAAAGCAAAAACTGTGAACATAACTCCTGACGAAAACAAAAACACCATCACGTTACTTACACTACAAGGAAACGAAACGGCAGTGCTCAAGCTAACTGACCTACTAAAGCTATATTGAAAAACCATTGTGAGTGCAACACCAAATACCCCAACGCATACAATCACGAACGATCGCCTAGCAGAAACTACACGCCATCGAGATACGACAACTAACCATACGATAGATTTGGCCTCAATTGAAAGTAAGTCTTCTGTTATGTCACATCCAAAAACAACGACTCAGTTGATGCATCTTCGAATACACAAAAGCAGTGAAGCAGCCATGTCATCCAATTATAACATTTATTTTTGCAAACCAAGAGGATCCCTTGGCATGTAGGGGCAAGAGGGGCACTTTAAAAACCTTTATGAAAAATGTTCATATTTAAATCTCCTGTTTAGCAATTTTCAAGCATTCACTAAAAAATGAACTATGATCTTCGCATTTTGCGCCTCCCCACACAATATCTGCAAGCGCTCATGATCCACAATGGAAGAAAACCCGTTAAAAATCGACTCCAACTCCAAATCAGAGTCTTTCTGAACAGAGAGGGAAGATGTCTGCTCCTAATTAAAACGAATTTACAATGCAATTACTAGCATATATATGCCAACAGCTCACATTGTAAGGCATCCTAGAAGTAGCCTGAATTGACCAATCAACTGCAACGACCCATTTGTTTCCACCAATCAGCTGCAATGACCCACTTTGCTTTAACGAATCAGATACAATGACACTGACCCACTTGCTCTAAGTGGGTCACTGTAGCTGACAGTGGACGCAATACAGAGGAGAAACACAAACCGAAGAATGAAAACCGAGAACATCACACTAAAAACTCATGCAACACAAAACATCTGTGGCAAACTCCGCAGCATGAAATTCGAAAAGATGGCAGTGGGCGCGAAATCCATCAAAATCATCCTTCCCAAGGGCAGAACAAACAGAAGCAGACACCTCGGCGAAAAAGTGCAACAATGAGGCACGATGAACAAAGAGCTTAAAAAGAAGAAACGAACGGTTCGAAAGGAAACTTGCCAACAACAATTACAGGGACCCACTTCCTCTAACCAATCAGCTACAGTGACCCACTTGCTCTAGCCAATCAGCAACAAGCGACAGATTTGCAGCTTGTCTAAAACAGCGAAATCCTCAATAGCTTACAAATTGAAAATATAATAGTCTGCATAAGCTGAAGGGGTACAGCATCTAAGCAGGGTAAGCTAAGGGAGGGGGGTACAGCATCTAAGCAGGGTAAGCTCAAGAGGGGTACAGTGTCTAAGCAGGGTACAACGATTGCAACACAAGCCGAGCGGTAAAAGCGGAAAAAACTGCGGAGTAGGAAAAAAACACGGTGATATGACGAGCAAACTCCATCCAAACTCCAGTTGTCCGAAGTCTAAAAATAAAGGCACCTGTGGATAAATGTCATTAAAAGCACTTTCTTCTTCTTCTTTCTTTAAAAAGCGTTAAGGAAGGCATCGTGAATGAAGGCTGCGACGGCACCAACGCCCGAAGACGAAGGCCGGTCTCGGTCGTCGTCTACTGCTTTTCCTTCTTCTTCGAGAAGGACGGAAGCCGGAAACCTCGCTTCTTCTTCTTGTCCTTCGTCAGCGAACCGGTGTCTCCGGCCGGAGAATTCTGGAAAAAACGGAACGTCGTCATTATCATAATCAACCATTCAAGAATTTATAAACAAACTTAAATCGCCTTTGCGTAGTGCCTGAGATGTGTTGAGGTTATGATTATTATAATTTTCTTCTTCTTATTATTATTATTGCATTGTATGTTTATCCCTATTACTTTCAGTTGTGTTCTAATTAATTAATTAAGTATTAATTAAGTATTAATATTAACTTGCACTAAAATAGTCTTGGAGTTAGGGGTCAGGGCTGTATAAGCTATTAGCTTTTCCTGATTCTTGCACTCTGTTTGTTGAGTCATGTTTATACTGTTTGACTTGTGTGTGTGCAATAAACAAAGTTCATTCATTCAAAAAATTGCTAACTTGCTCATTAATTAATTACTTATCAGGGCTCTTACTTTAATTTACAGGTCTTGCTATGGCCTTGCGCCCAAGCATGATCTCACCACCAGCTGACTTCAGCATCTTCTCTTCAACCACTACGTTCGCTCGACATACATCATGAGCAACGACTGCCTTGGCCAAAACACGAGCTTTTGCCTTCACTCGTCTTGAAGCTTTGGAATCGGATCTCTCCACTCACACGTTCTTTGTAATTAACTGGTAACCAAATCACATCTTTTCAATGTCTCAAAACTAATTTCATTTTCTCTGTGTCATTCACATTGGGAGCGCCTCTGATTGGTGTATGCTGTGAGAGACGGAGAATAAATTTATAGATACAATACAATACAATCAAGTTCAACCAACCTCTTTGCTGCTGCGGTAGTCCATTGTACCTGCACGACCAGAGGGTGCATCAAGCAGTTCATCATGTGATGACGCTGAAAGAAATGAAAGAAACATATTCATGTTATTAATCTTAATCTTAATCCAATCTACTTCACACAATCTGAGCAGAAAGGTTCTACAAGGGTGAGGGTGGCAGAGCACAAGATTGCAAGGTAGTAGTATCCCTCCCTTATAATCTAATTTCACTTGCCTAACTCCACATGTTTTGAGGTCCATTGTTCTCTCTAAAACGTCAGATTTCAATCTGGTTTCTGCAGCGGATCATGACTCACACAACAGTTTGACTTGATAACCATTGACCAATGCTCAATTTACATTAATGATATATTGGCTCTATATAAATCATTTCATTAGGGTAAGAGGAAGACGAAGAAAAAGAAGAAAGGAGGAGCAAGAAGAACAATAAGAGCAGTCCCTAAGGTATGAAGTGTTAACGACTTCATTTTCTTGGCCTCAGCATACGAAGGCAGGCAACCAGTCCTCTCTCTCACACCCAAATCCTCCCACCAACAACAGTGTACACTAATTATAGATGAGCTGGCTTAAGTGCTCAGGTGGAGCAGAAATCTCAAACAAATTTCTGCCCTGGCATGTATTTGAACCCCGACCCTGACCTCCCAGCATTCTAACCACTAAGTCATAGCCAGATTAGATTAGAGCCCTATTAAAACTAGCACTAGGGAGGGCAATGATTAACTAAACTCAGGTTACAATTTCGACCCCCAAAAACCCCACAACCTGTGCACAAGAGGTTTCAAGACCTGCCCAGAACGTCTTACCCGACGATTTCTTCGAAAGACGAAGTGAACCCGACTTCAGGAACTTTTTCTCTTTCTTCGCTATAGGCAAAACCGAAGTAAGAGCCAAATAATCAAACACATCCATGCAGCAGCTAATTCTAATTCGCATGCAGAGAACAATTAAAAAACAACGAGAAACACGAGAAAATGCAAATTCACTTCAAACAACGTCACACATTAGTTAGTCTTTACACACGTAATTTGCATGTAATGTAACATAATACTGTTAATACAACAGTAACACTATCTGATGGCAACACAACTAATCACTTATACGTTACACCAGCATTTCCCAAACTCTGGGTTGCGATCAAAAAGTTGATTCCAAAGCTCTGTCAAGTGGGTTGGCCATAGTTTTCAGGAAACATTTATTTACTTGACCCTAATTTTTTCGTAAATTCTAAAAATTCATGTCACAAACAGCTGAACAACAACATTTGGTTATGATTGTCTTAGTTGTGGCAATTTTTAAACTATGTTCATAAATAAACATATTGCATTGCACGCCGATTTATGAAGCAAATTCTATTACACGACGTCTAATTTTATTCAGTGGTTCTCGAGATGGCCATGATATAGGTCTACCAGTTGGTCGCAACCCAGGGAAGTTTGGGAACCACTGCATTACATGACTTAACACAGCCAACAATGAACACTGATTATCTGAAGAAGAAAAAAAAGAGTAGCTCCCTAAGTTGTCTATATAACCCTAGGACAGTCATTGATATGAATCATTGATTATTTCATTTTATTAGCCATGGCAAATTGAGGGACCACTGACAAGTCCTCATCCTCGCCATCTTATCTTCCCACCAACAGTTCAGTGTTCTCGTTAGAGATGGCTAGGTGGAGTCTTGAACTAAATTCTGCCATCACAAGCAGATATCTGAGCAGTGATTATCTGAACGCATGAAATTAAACATAAACCCACCCAAACCCAAACCACCCACCCATCCCCAACCCTAGGGGCCAGTCAGAGTATGAAGCATTAGCGATCAAAAATTTCTTAGCCTAGGCAGTAGGTACATCATGGTAGTAAAATTTTACCGACCAAATTGTAGATTCAGTTGGCAGCATTCAAATAAATTACTAAATTGTAATTATTCAAAATAACCAGTGAAACGATTTACAAGTTTCGCTCGTGTAATTAGAAGTGTTTGATAACTTAAAAATTCACCTAGTGTAACACTTAACAAAATATCAGTAGCATTGCATTACATATGAGCAGTACTATCAACTGCTCTCAAGCTCAACCAGCCACGACTACACTTACGCTCAGGAGCACGCTCGGGATAGCGAGCAGACTGCGTACGTTGAAGCTCCTGCTCACTGACCTCTGGACGAACGGGTGCTGAACAACATAAGACAACGTCAAACATGCAACACACGCTAACGTAACATGCAACACAACACGTAATCGATAACTTATCCTTTGTCTGCAACGTGGAGCCAACAGGTAATGCTTTGGAAAAAATGCAAATGTGAAACTTGGCATAGAATAACACTCGTAGGCATAGAATAACAACGTTAGACAGAGAACAAGAGTGTTAGGCGAAGAATAACAATTTTATGCAAAAAATAACACTGGTAGGCACAGAAATAACAATATTAGGCAGAGAACAAGAGTGCTAGGCAGAAAACAACGATGTTAGACAGAGAATAACAATGTTATGCAGAAAATAACACTGGTTATGCACAGAATAACACTGGTAGGCAATGAATAACAATGTTAGGCAGAGAATAACAATGATGCGCACGAAAACAAAAGCAGGCGGAAACCGGTTGAGAACAACACTTGCAGAAAAGACAAGAGAATAATAAGTCTGATGGTAAATGGCACAGAAAACACAAAGCAAAAAATTCCAGAGAAAAACGTGGTTGAAATCGCCAGAGAATTGAAACTAGTCACAAACATTGTTTAAAACTCATTGAGCCGCAAAAATGATATATTTGAACTTTCTCAAATTGTGTAGTCTTTAGGCAAGGATCCACAGGTCAGTGAAACATTGTTGGCAGGCCAAGAAAGGTCAATAGACTGCTTATTGACACGTCTGGCTAAAAGTGCCTATCTATTGATGTCTTGGCATTATGACCTTCAAGTTCTTCGGTCTTGGACTGCCACAGCGCAGCATCGTGCTTGTGCCTTTGTTCACCATTTGCTGTGGAACAACCCACCTGTTATAACCAGAGATCTTATCTGCATTACTACTGTTTCTGCCTGTTCTCGTAAGACTTTTCTCTTTCAAGGAGTTCTTCACATTGGCTGCACCTCTATTTAGGTCGCACTGTGAGAGGTGCGAACTGCGAAATAAAAAATAGAATAGAAACAACACGATAGAAGTTCGACAAGATTAACACACACAAAACTAAACGAATAAACACAGAAGATGTTTAGAAGCATGCAGTAAACAAACACTCTACACACCAAAATAATATGCCACGAACAACAACAACTACACACGTATGAAAGAGCAAATCAACCGTGGTGGTCATGTCCACCAATGACCACTGACCTTTGAGCTGCTCTGGTTCCCTGTGCACCACTGGTTCCCTGTGCACCACTGGTTCTGGCGCCTTCGGTTGCGAGTGAGGCGTCAGGACGGGTTTGATGGCAACGGCAACCTGGACGGGCGGCGACAGGTCGTCAACGTTCGTCTCCAAGACAGGAACTCGGATTACAGGAGCTAGAAAAATGACGACAACAACCGTTGCAACACCAGCCAGCCAGGTTGTCGATCCTTGCACTCTACCACTCGTGGGGATCTGATGGTTCCTTGCTCCTGTACATCGATGTGGGCTGGCCGTGCATTCTCACGCATTGGCCCTTCATACTGGAACTGTCTTCCATTAACAATTCGCAACATTGCACCGAAAGCATATCAAGAAACATTTTCTAAATCTCTTAAATCGCATCTGTTTAGATCTGTTGGGTAGCTACGTTAAGTGCCTTCGTGAGATTCTTGTTAAGGCACTATATAAATGGTCATATACATACATACATACATACAAACAACACAATCCAAAAAGCAACGAGAAAGTAGCAGCCAATACAACACAACTGTATCTAATATAGTCCTCCTTCCAATCATTAATTTATTTATTTATCTATTTATTTTTAGTTATTCGGTAACCATATACCAGAACAGTAAAACAAACAAGTAACTGAAATCAGTGAAAATAGATATTCATAAATTAAAATTATATGAAATTAAATCAGTTTTCAAAGGAGACCTGGAGGCGTTGGTTTCGATTCTCGCAGATAAAGTTCACTGTCGACGCTCTTCCGACCCTGATCGACTACGATAAAATCTTTTGGATCATATCTTCGATCCAACCACTCGCTATCAGACACCGACGCGTCTAAAAGAAACACGTCTTATTATTATTTGGACTGCACCAAATAGGTTATTATCACCATTCGGCCGAATATGAATAGTTTGACCAACTATTCAGCCAAATATGAATAGTGCATGAGATAAAATAGGTATACCGACAACATTCAGTCACTGTACACAAAGAATGAGACTACGTACACTACGACACCACGGTACATGCAGTTGGCAGTTGGGCCTGGCTAAAACCACTGCATACATTGTGTTAATGAGAGAGTTACTTAGTCCACATACAGCCACATATGCAGGAACAGATTTAATTAACACCACCACTGGTTGCACTCTGCCAGTGCCAGTCCCAGGCCTGTATAAAGGAGGAGGGCATTGGTAATGATCTCTGCTATCACACAGTGACGTTAAACTACTACTACTATTAGAAACAAATGTCACATGACCACTATTCGTATTCGGTACAATCACCACTATTCGACCAAATGCCAAATAGCTACTTGGCCCGCTATTCAGCCCCGAAGCAAATGTTTGGTACAAATACAGCCCTAAATTATAATGTAAAATGTTGATGGTTGCATAGCGTGAAATCACATTCCAAAATCATAATTCAAACAACAACCATCTGCTCCAGTGGAAAACGCTTACCAATGTTCTTCCGTGACTTCTTCTCCACCTCCCTCTTGTACTGATCCAGCTCGCGGTCGGTAACATTATCAAATGGATTTCCGAGCTGATAGTTCTTGTAGAAGAGCGCTTTCGGCTGATGGTCGCGTTGGATGATCCCTCTGGATGCGGCTGACACCAGGACGTTATCAACGCCGCCAACCGCCTGTCCAGCCTAGATCAACATCCAGAATTTTAATCCATTGTTTCACGAATTGTATTGTAGTCAAGTGTCTACCTTTTCTCTTTAAGAGTGCAAGTTCAGTAATAGGATCTCATTCACATAATTCACTCACTCATTCATTTATAATTTCATTTATTCGTAAATTTCTTCATCCAAACATTCATAAATCTGCTCATTCATCCATTCATAAATTCGTTCATATACTAATAAATTCACTCAATTATAAATTCGTTTCTTCAAAACTTCATTCAGTTATTCATAATTTCATTCATTCATACATCAATCCATTCATAAATTTGCTCATCACTTATTCGCTCGCTCATAAATTCTTTTTCAATTATAGCTCCAAGATTCGACTCCAAGGTAGATCCAGCCGCGTCATAAAAGAAGCGCTTCCAACTGTTTTTAGAAAGTATGTATGTCAATATCAATCCAAACATCCGATGGAGAGCTCCTTAATCAAAAGAAATATAAGACATTTCATGCAAAACCTCCCAGCAGAGCAATGAAAGCACGCTGTAATGCAATGAACATCTCTCATTGTACTTGCCTTGATCCTACGTGCTTCTTCCCAGGTCAGACCCTCGAGAATCGTTGACTGCGGACCAGCAGTGATCAAGTCTTCGAAATATTCCTTACGAATCTAAAGAACAAATCCGATTCCATCAATGAATGAATCGGTCAATCACGCTTCTGACTACACAGTTTGAAGGGGCAATATAAAAATGCTCCTGATAAATAAAATAAATAAATAATTTAATTAAGCATTGTACATATATCAACTCATCAATCACTCACCTTGTAATTTAACCATCTTGGTTAGCATCGAACCAGACAATCTTTTGTCAATCAATCTTTTGTCAGTCAATCTTATTGTCAGTCAATCTTTTGTCAGTCAATCTTATTGTCAGTCAATCTTTTGTCAGCCAATCTTCTGTCAGTCACTCTTTTGTCAGTCAACCTTTTGTTAGTCAATTTTTTTATCAGTCAATATTTTGTCAGTCAATATTTTGTCAGTCAATATTTTGTCAGTCAATATTTTGTCAGTCAATATTTTGTCAGTCAGTCTCTGTCCATCCGTCAGTTCATTGTCAGTGAGTTCATTGTCAGTGAGTTCATTGTCAGTCAGTCAGTCCCAGGTCAGTCAGTCATCAGTTCAGTCGTTTTATTGATATTCCATCAATTCTGGTGGAAAACAGTTCCTGACCCACCTCCTTCACTTTCTCCCTCAGTTCGCGTGGATTGCTGCCCTGAGGAGCGAACTTGTTTGTGCTGACGGCCCTTACTGAAGAACTGCGTGGCTTTGATAGACCTGACGAATTCGAATCCGACACCCACTTCAACGAGAAACAAAAATAATTCAGTATTCTAAATAAATCAAAGTCTTAACATAAAATGTTATTATTTTGTTGTTGTTGCTGTAGTTGCTGCTGTCATCATTATTGCCAAAAACAGCTCATAATTAGATTACGTGAATCCATTTCTTTTTCATTTTGTTCACTGTTACAACTATTCTTGTCGTTCTGGGATTAAAAAAATGATATGAACACGAAATTTTTCTTGCCCGAGGTAATAAATGATCCCTCAGGCATAATATAAGAAACCATACGAAGTGCTTTGTCATTCTGGAGTTAACAGTCATTATCATTATTATTATCATTATTAACATTGTTATTATTAATATTATTATTATAATTATCATATTTATCACCACCACGATGTTGCAGCCATCATCGCCATACATTTATTAAGAACCAACCAGCCTTAAAATGTCGAAGCATCAATCTATGACGCAACTGAGCAACTGTGAGTGAAGGACTTGAACCTCAAAGTTTATACACAGTAACAGCCACATACTTAAAGAATGGTGGTGGTTATACCTTAGCTGGGGTCTTCCTGTCCAGTGGAGTGTCGCGTCCTGAAGCTTCGTCCTTGTGGTAGGTGTTTGGACTGACAGTCCACTCCGGACGCGCCGTCTTTCTCTGCGCCAACAAATGCCTGTGAAATGACAAACAGCAGATAGGAATATTTTATTGTGACGTACAACCATTGTATTTTAATTTTTTCTCTAGCATCATCCATAGCAACTACTTCTAGGATGTCAACAACCAGCATTCACTTTACAGTTAGACAGAAAATAGTTTTAGCTGTTTTTAAAAGCACAAAACGTTTTTGACTACTGTACGGGTGATTGAAGACCATGCACATATTTAGGGGGTCAGTGGATTCAAACTCATCAAAATAAAATTCTTAATTTTTAAAGCTAATTTTGGGTAAGTTTTAACCAATTCCATTTATAGGAAAAAGCCAAATTGGAAACCCAAGTTTTCTGAATACAGTCATGGAATACTTCATGGCTAAATCTGGACATGTAAAATGCACTGGACCACCTCACCCATATCTCATCTTATCCCCCAGGAGACACAAAAGTCAGTGGACCTGTCTTCAGGCAGAGAATTCATCATCATCATCATCATCAAAATGACTAACAACCAGGTTAAAGTATTTACATAGCAACCTCTTCAAAGAAACCACTCAGAGGTGCTCCCAACACCAGCACAACCCAACATAACAGTTTTCAAGTGCTTATAGAATGTGTCAGAGAGTGATGTAGGGAACAGGTGGACCTCAAGAGGGAGGCCATTCCATACATCTTGGGATACAACAAAAAAGTTTGCATGATGGAGGTACGAGCAAATGGGTGTGTGTGATACTCACGACAGGTTAGACAGGTCTCTATCTTCACTGAACGACGACACGGAAGTGGTTGGTACGTCCGTGGTGCTGTATGAACGAAGCGTCTTCTGACGTGATGCAGAATCCCGATATATGTATCCGGTGCAGTATCCCTAAACAACAGCCAGATTCCATTCAACAACCAGAATAATAATAATAATCTTTCTTCAAATGGAAACTGACACGACGCAGAATGACTAAGATTCGTAACATGAACGGCTTGAACGCACGACCACAAGTTATTACAGGAGCCGAATTTAACTGTAGGGCAGCCATGCAAGGCGTCCATCCCGTCCTATTTTAACAAAGCCATCTGCCGAATGAAAGGTTGAGTCAACGTTTGGGAGCAAAGTGTGAAGTGGTCATGCGAATTATTACTCTTTCCACTAGAATTTTACTATTGCCCAAAATTCCCAATGCAGAAGAAGAAGAGTTGCAAGTCTTTTAATAGGCAGCGATGGTCATGACGTGCTAGCGACTTCATTTTCTCATCCTCGGCTTATATGAGGCTAGACCTATCTTATCATTATAGCAGAGCTGGACACAGGTGAAACAGACACTCGAAACGAACTTCTGCCATAGTATTATTTATTATTATTATTTTTATTTATTTATTTTTCTCAAAGTAGATATTATGATCCCTCAGGTGATAAAAAAATGTCCGGAGACAAAAAAAAAGCTTCTGGAACGGTTACGTTTTTTAGTTTTAGTTTTATTATTATTATTTTTATATAATCGTTATTCTTAGCCTTCCGCAGCAGTTCTGCTACACCTAGCCATTTCTACACACCTCAAAAGGCAGAAATAAATTCAAATAAGTAGCCGACAACAAATGAATGAGAAATCGTAAATGACAAGTGAACCGACCGCGTTGTCCAGTTGTCGCATCAGCGCCTCAAACTCTACTTCGCCGTAGCACCACTTGTTTGCCGCGTTGACACCAGGTGGCAGCTCGCGTTCAGTGTTGTTTGAAACCTGTAGTGTCTCGTTCGTAGGAAAATGGATGTTGTTCAAACCAACAGGAATCAAACTGATCTGGAAATGAACACCAGAGGGCTCTAGTCAAATGGAAATATACATATATGTGACTCGCCACTGGAAGAGCAGGCTTTTCTCATCAGAAATCAACTTTACTTTATTCTCTTATAAAATTCTCCTCAGTGTGACCTTTCGAATTTTCTCACAGATTCTAGTTTTAATGTGCCTGAAAAATGTTCACGCATCACTTTCAGTCAAACACTAAAATTAGAAAAAATCGGGGTTTTATCACATTTTGGCTAAATTATCTCAGTACATCATGCTGCAGCAGAAGTCGGGTTCTGGTCAGATGGATAAAATATTAATTCAGCAACAGTGAGAGACGTTCGTAGAGGCGCAGTGGTTTAGTGGATATGTTCGTCATCTTGAAGCCGAATGGTTGCAGGTTCGAATCCACCTCAAACCACCTCATAGGGACCTTGGGCAAGTCCTTCACTCGCAATTGCCTAGCGCTTCGGCGTGAAACTCCGATTCAGAGTCCGTACTGTAGTCAGCAGCGCCTCTGAGTAGCGAGCTTGAAGGGGCGCTATAACAAGTGCACATACATGCATAAAAACGACAGAAACCTGTGTTTCGACGGCGATCATCAGGTTGTTTGCGATGTGGAAAGTCTCTTCGATGGTTTCACCGCCGACAACGACGCCAAAGTTGCGCAGGAACAGAACCTGAAACGAAAGCAGAAACAGAAAAACTAACGACGAAAAGAAATCACCAGAATACAATTGGACGTGAAATGGGAATCCCAGTACTGATCCTTTTGTCAAATGAATTGAAAATAAAACCAAAAAATAATAATACTGCTTTTCTGCCATTTCTGGTAACAGAAGATTAAAACTGGGTAGAGGGTACGTAGGCAGGAAAATATCTTTAAAAAATCTATAAAAATAGTTTTTATAAAATGCTCAGAGGTACACACTGCACCGAAGTGCATATATATGCTGTGCAAGTATTAGACGCTCAATCGCAGAATGTCTTTACTGTACAGTGTACATACACGCAACACTTGACAGCAGTCTAGCAAAATTGTATCACTGCAGCACGCACACTTTGATTATGATGTTGCTTTAAAATAAATGCACCATTATTGTTCATTTTAAGAGCAAAATTTCGTTGTCTCGAGACAACTTTTGTCCATCTTGGTCTTTAGCATTGAAAGCGCACTGTATTAAAGAGAGACCATAAAAATGTATAGACACAATTCAATGTTCAGCATCAATGGCATAGAATCTCTGCCGCAACAAAAGCCACGCCGTACCTTGCTGTTCTTCTTGAAGGATTGCATCAGCTGCTGGCAGTTCTCTGGATATGCCAAACTGCCAACGTAGTCGGCGTAAGAAATGTCGCCAACGACCATCGCTTCATGACACAGCGGCAGGAGACCGCACTTCAAGACAGACAGCTGTACGACAAACACAAACAGAGTTTTTTTTCACGTTCATTCCCTCTGTGTTTTCTTAAAAAACTTCTCTGCTTGTCGCTACGGATGACAAAATCGAAGACCTTAAAGTTCTAGTTAATTTAGGTAGCGTACAGCTAAATCCCATTGTGAACCACAACCATGATCACTACCAACACCACCACCATCATCATCGTCATCATATCAGTTTCTGATGCCAGCGGCAATGGGTACAAATAAATGAAACTCATAATCATGTGTTTCTATCCTTATACAGGGAGGGCACAACTTGAACCCAGTGAAAAAAGGGGGAAATCAGAAATAACCAAAACCAACATTGGGAGGGGGGAAGGCCGGCCCGGGAGGGGAAGAAAAGGACTTGAGCCTGGTTGTCTATGACCATAATCTTCAGTCAAAGGTCAAGTTCACTGCACCCTTTACTCTGAAAGAGATTTCGCGTCCTTATTAATACAACAACAATAACAACAACAAAAAGAACAATAAAAAAAAAATTAAAAAATAATAACATGTCTAAGCAGTTAACCCTTTGAACCTGGAGCTCCCGTAACTCTATGGATAACGGGCCGGAAAACAGGCCCGTCGGGTTTAAAGGGTTAAGAAGCATCACTGCCGTGTGATAAAAATAAGAAATAAAAACAACAAATTGACAAGACAAACAAAACTAGAAACTTATCATTGAAGCACGAAACGAAAAACCTGCTTACGAAGAAGACAAAGACGACCAATAATAAAATTAACAAACAGAAACTCACATCAATTAGAAATCCATCATGCGGTTTCCATAACACTGGGATGAACCACTGACCAGTTCATCCTCATCAGTCTCTCATTCATTTCTTTTCCTAACAGAGTTTCCACGCTGAAAACAGCTCTCAATAGCACCAGATGTGCAATGTACGTAAATCTATGCATACAATAAGAATCTCTACTGCACAAACTTGCATTGGGAATTATTGTCCTACCGAAACTGCCAGAGGACTGGAGATGAAGAACGCACAGTTGACATCTGGACGAGCGGCGTACAGAGCCCCGTGAAGTGCAACCGACTCCGGACAATACCCAAGATTCGTGCAACCGTTGTCGACAACGTTGCCTGCGACGTCAACCTTGAGAAGATGTGCGGCAGTCACTTCGTCGCATAAGATGCCGAATGGATTGACGAGAAACTGGTCGGATTCTCTCGCTAGTCTCGCCTGAAACCAACAAAAACAGAACATGCGAGAAGATGCGTCATATACAAATTTTGATGTATCGTCTAATTCTAAAATGTAAATGTTCTACAAAATTTGCAAGGAGGTTTAAGTTAATACTGGTCAGTAACACACTGGCATATTATAAATTAATATTCAAAGCACTTGTAAGAGCTTTCTAGTCGGATTGGTTGACATCATTACATATAATTATATGACCTACATATCCACGAATGGAGGACTGGAGGTATGGGAAAAACAAAAAAATGTAATCATAGCTTTGGGATCAACATCCTGTTGTACAAAGAGACAAAAGGATAAGCGTCACAATAATGAATCCACAGATTCCATTTGTCAATTACAATCAGGAATCTTTGGCTGGGTTCTACATGTGTGAGTGGGCCCACCACAGGCGACTCTTCTAGTTCTCAGTGCATTGCTCTGCACACTGATGAAATTCCAAATCTTAACGACATTTAGCATCGCACAGGCAAACAACATAACATAACGTGGACTAACACTAAGTGCTGAGCAATGGGCGTGAGAAGAGACCAAGGCATAGGTCCCTCTCTCTCTCTCTCTGACAATACAATGGATGTGTGGCATCTACTTAAAATATAAACCGAATGTGTGTTTTTATAACAAATTAAAATGACACCCCATAAAAATGACGTACCGTGATGGAGCAGTAAGGACCGTCGTCCCATCTGTAAATGCTGGCCAGACGGTTACATGCGGCCAACTTACACCGCAACACCTTCTCGCCTTTCCTGTAGTTCAACGCCTCGGCCCCGCGAATGTCAGAGATTGGAGCTACTGGCCCCACTACAACGCAAATGAAGGAGCCACGATGCAGCAAAAATGCTACTATTATGAACAAAAACAAACAAACAAAGTTCCTCAGGGATATGCTAACTAACTGACTACAGTGACTAACCTTAACTGTCCCTCTCCTATATTTCCATTTGACATTTATTCATTCATTCATTCATTCATTCAAGTATTTATATAGCGCCTCTTCAAGGAAACTACTCAGAGGCGCTCCCGACTCCAGTACGGACAAACAGAACAGTTTTTTAGGTGCTTATAGAATGTGTCAGAGAGTGATCTAGGGAACAGGCGCAGCTCAAGTGGGAGGGCATTCCATACCACTGGGCCAACCACAGAAAAAGCACGACTCTGCATGGTGGAGGTACGAGCAAATGGGACAAAGAGTACTTCCCTAACAGCCGAGCGTAGGGACCGACCAGTCCGAGCACTTAACACAGGCCGACAAAGATCGAGTAGGTAAGATGGAGCAAGACCTAGCAAGCTGGCAGCGCCATATTAAGGACGAGATTCTGTATTCGATGCGCTGACGGACTGGGAGCCAATGCAGAACCTCCAGCATGTAATTTGTAAGATGACCAAATTTGGGCAGATGACCAATGAGGCGTGCTGCAGCGCGCAGAATACGGTCAAGAGAAGATAATCGACCAGATGGTAAACCAGCATAAAGGGATAGGCAATAGTCAAGACGAGCTGAGACAAAGGAATGTACAAGCGAAGTTGCAGCACCAGTTGAGAGAGAGCGAGCGACAGTGCGAAGCTGGCGCAGCTGATAGAAACAGGAGCGACTGAGACGATTAATGTGAGGTACAAAAGTAAGTTCCTGGTCTAGCACAACACCAAGGTCACGGACTGAGGTGGAGAAAGTATAGTCGGGAAATTCAGCAGAGAGGTGAATCAGATCAAGCTTAGACAGCTGCTGCCTGGAGCCCAGCCAAATGAATTTAGTCTTAGCAGGGTTTAGTCTAAGACGGTTTGATGCCATCCATGCTCTCAGGGCAATGAGCACCTGACTCATAGCCCTAACTGTAGAGGAAGCGTTAGATGAGAGGCAGTGCATGTATGCCTGTGTGTCATCAGCGTAGAGTTGGCTAAAGGCACCATGTTCTGCAAGAAGCAGGTCGAGACCAGTGGTATAAATTATGTATAAGAGTGGACCAAGAACTGAACCCTGAGGCAAACCATATGGGGCAGGGACCCACCGAGACCTAGTCGAGCCATGGACCACACTTATAGTGCGCCCATGCAGGAAAGAGCCGATCCACTCCAGAAAATTACCAGACAACCCAAACGAAACATTCAACCGCTTAAGTAGGATGTCATGGTCTACAGTATCAAAAGCTGCGCTGACGTCGAAAAGGGCGAGCAAGGTCAGTTCCGATCTGTCGATGGCTCCATAGATGTCAGATAGGAGTCGGAGCAACAGAGTTTCGGTGGAATGAAACCTTCTGAAGCCGGATTGGAAAGGTGTAAGTAATTTGTTTCTCTCCAGGTACGATATCTTCCCTCATTCAATGCTTGGCTTGTTTGTATTATATTCGTAACTTTTATTTCAAATAATATCTTGCTTGTCTGTTAATCCGTTTGTTTGATGGTATTTAGTTTCTACACTGATGAGTATTCATCCATGCTTCTCAATAAGGAAGAGACTTACCTAACTAACTGCTTTCAGTTCTGCAACATGGTTAAAGAAAGTTCCCCTATCAGATCGCTCCACCTTTCTCTCTGGAAGTCTCTCCTCATTTTTCTCTCGCTTCAAATCCTGGTTTTTCTCTCGGGATTGATTGCAATAAGAGCGCTTCTGAAAGGTTCTTACTGCGAGAAGCGCTTTACAAATGGTCAGGTTACAACACAATACGGCAAAGATGTAGCAACAATGTAGTAACTGAATGCATGTTAAGTGCGGTAAATTTTCCATTTTAGAGTTCTCACTCTAAACATTTTGAGTAGATAATTATCTTAATTAATATTTTAAAGCAACAAACTGACAAAATATTTTCTGATAGCTTTATTGAATAAATCATTGTCATTATTATTATTATAATTATTGACTTTTTACATAGCAGACCTTCAAGGTTATCTACTCAGAAGCGCTCCCGGTCCAACAACGTGCGTATACATACCATGTTGATTAGCGTTGTACGATGAGGCAACGTCTGCATTTCCCGTTTTGATCTGATGTGCCACGATCTGCTCCACACCTTCTCGAAATGCCTGGCTCTGGATGAAACCGGAACGCAGGTGTGGACTGCCACCTAAAACCCACAAAATCATCAGAGAAACAAATTTAGAAAGTTGTAGGTTTATCGCCCTGGCAACCACAAGATATCTATTTAAAGAAACAGAATTTCAACTGCAAGCAGAGATGACCCCTAGTGACCTGGCTTATAATTTAAAAATTTTCCCAAATTCACGCATGTCTCTGCCTGTATACATGTGTGATATGTTGCACTGGCTGCCTGTATACATGTGTGATATGTTGCACTGGTTGCCTGTATACATGTGTGATATGTTGCACTGGCTGCCTGTATACATGTGTGATATGTTGCACTGGTTGCCTGTATACAAGTGTGAAATGCGGCACTGGTTGCCTGTAGGCCAACGTAGTTCACATCGAATTGCTGAGCACTCTGGTTTCACGTTCAATTGTTGACTGCACTCCATTTTACCTAGATGTGATTTCTATCACCCAGTCTCTGACGTTGAAGCACGTCAGGTTCTTCGCTCTGCTATGAAGGAGCAACCCCTAGTTCCACGGGCTCACCTAGTTGCCACGCAACGTCAAACTTTCTTGGTTGTAGGGCTGTCCACCTGGAACGACCCCCTTTCAAAGCTGCGTTTATTATATCTGACCAAGCAAGCTGTGTTTCATAAATATCTCAAATCTTTATTCTTTTTGCCGTGTCTGGGCTGGGAGCGGTCCTGAGTAGTTTTCTTGAAAGGGTGCTAATTATAAGTCCATAGAATGAATGAATGAATCACCTGGATCATAACTGAAGACATCTACACACAGGCACAAAAAGAAGGAGGGGAGAAGGAAGAGGAAGAGTCCTTCCCTGAATTTCAGTTTTCCTTATTTTCAGTTTTACAACCTGCCTCTGTTACTTTTAGCCCTGGTCTCCTCTACCTATTTAAACAACTAAAAATGACTGGAACACGATCACAGTTTGCTGAGACCTTTTCAAAGTATCTTAAGAGCTAGCATGAGAAGTGGCCAGGTGCTTCAAGTATTAGCAACTTCATTTTTCTAACCCTTTTCATGTGCAAGTGCTATGTTGTCTAACAACCATAATCAACAAGTAATAATTTCGAGCGTTGATACCAACCTTCATCGAAGAGATAGTCGTGGCCCAGGCCGTTAACAGTTTTAGTTGCAGCCATTGCTCAGGATGAAGTCGGATGTCTGCTTGAGACCTACAACAAAATAACAAAAACATTCGAATTGAAACGAAAGCTTCTAGAGAGCCACGGCAAGGACTGGGGTTGAGTTAATGTGTGGTTAAGGTCAGAGTTCAGCTGGCATAACAACTGTTGAAATCTTTCCAAGTGTTGACCGTTTCACAAAATATTCCATCACATCATCTGCTGTAACAATTGATTCCCAAGCATCCACTGATCTGGAATCTATATCCAATGATCATCATCCATTAATCCACCCACCCATCCATCCACCAACTCATACATCCTGCCAACACCCAATAACCAATCAGCTTATTCTTCCACCCATCAATGGACTCACCCACACACCCATCCATCCACCCAACAACCCATTTACCAATTCGTTCACCAACAACAGGGATGCCACTATGATTTTTAAAAAAAGGTCAGATCCGGCCAAGAAAAGGCTAGATCGGGAAATTTTTGAAAATACATTGAATTTTCCAGCTTGAATCTTTTTTAGTCTTTCAGGTCCAAAAAATTTCTAGATTTTCCTATTTTATTTTCCCCTTTCTGATTTACTGATGACTTTTTAAAGTCATTCGCTCCAAAATCAGAAATTTACTACTGTTTCGTACATTTTTCCCTAAAAAATGTCTATATTTAGGAAAATGTCAGAAAATCCGCCTTAAAAAACCCTAGATCTCGACAAAAAACCTAGAAACCTAGATTAGGCAAAAAACCTAGATCTAGGTGGAAAAAGCTACTAGTGGCATCCCTGACTAGTGATGTAGCTTTTCCGGAAAAGTATTTTGACGGAAAGTTTCCGGAAACTTTCCAGAAACTTTCCGGAAACTTTCCGAAGAACCGGAAAATACATTAAACTCAGAAAATATAAGAATTTCACTCTCAGAAATTTTTCTTATAGTTTAAATTCCTTTTATTTACAGTACTTCTGTCGATACAAACAATGTTGAACTTAAAAATAATTAATATGAGCAATAAACACTATTCATTAGCATTTCAGACTAGAGTAGCCTATAGAAAACTAGTTGCTTGCATGTCTGCAGTCATCTCTGTTGCAGGAAATGTGCAAAAAACTTATATAAACATGAAGTAATACAGCATCAATTTCTGTTTCTGTCTTATATTTTCATAACTCACAAATATGAAGGTGACTGAATGATAAAAAATATTTTCTCTAAATTTACAGCAAAGTTTAATTGCATTTAATTCCTAAATGTACCGGTATTTTGGGGCTGTGTGAACAATTATCACTAACACTAGCAGTGCCATCTATTGAATAAACTATTACTTATAACCACCTTAGACTGCTTATAGTGATGGATGTATTTAGTGGTTGTAGGACATTAGCTCCCCTGGACATTATCCCCCCGGACATTAGCCCCCGGACATATTCCCCCCGATTTTGCGTAGGACATTAGCCCCCCGGACAAAGTCCCCCCCTATGTGCAAATCGTAGAATAATGCGGCAACCGATAAGACTTGTCACTGGCATTCACATGCAAACGAAAGTACTTAGTGTCATTTAGGTCCTAATAATATTGTATCAATAGACCTAGACTTAGATTTGAAATGAACGAATGGGAATCGTATATATGGCATATACAGTCTATTTGTTTAGTGTCTTACAGCAAAGGTTTGTTAACGTCACTTAGGCTATGTCTGTGCTTCGTAGACTTAAGCTATTAGCGTTGTTTCCATTCAAAATTAGATTCAATACATTAGAGAAATGAACAAATGGGAATCGTATACAGTAGCCTAAGTAGGCCTACTTGTTAGTGTCAGTTATGGCTACAACGAAGGTTTATTAACGACATTTACGTATGAGCTTCGTAGACTTCTTAGCGTCGTTTCAGACCTTTAAACTGTCTTATAATATACATATTAAACCTTCAATTAACTTAACTTATTCCTACAGGATGTTAAACTAATGTGTATTGTATAGATATTCAATTAACATAGGCCCATTAATTACATTTTGTGCATCACTTTTAGGCAATGATATCATATACTGGGGGGATAATGTCCTACCCCGGGGGGGAATATGTCCGGGGGGCTAATGTCCGGGGGGATAATGTCCGGGGGGGATAATGTCCAGGGGGGCTAATGTCCGTTCCCCGTATTTAGTAGCATTATATTGACAGAAAATTTCGGACTCCTTAGAATTGAGTATGTATTTAATAATATTTCATTGGCGGAAAAATATGTGTGAAAGTATCCGGAAAAATATGAAACTTTCTGCACAACTTTTCAACCTAACAACACTAACTTCTGATAGTGATTGATGTATTTAGTAACATTATATTGAAACAAAATTCGGACTCGTTAGAATTGAGTATGTATTTAATAATATTTTATTGGTCGAAAAATATGTCGGAAAGTTTCCGGAAAGATTCGTCGGAAACTTTCCGAAACTTTCCGGAAAGATATGAAACTTTCCGAGGAAAGTTTCCGCCTCACAACACTATCCCTGACTAACATTCCCATGCAACCACCTGAAAACCCATTCACCCACACAATCACTCACCTACACATCCTCATTCATTCACCCACATCCACCCATTCATCCACCCACTCATCCACAGATAAACTCATTCACCCACCCAATCATCCACCCAATCATTCATATACTCATTCATTCATCCGCCCAACCAATAATTCACCTACCCACCCATCTACCAAGCACTCATTCACCCACACACCAATTCATCCACCCATCCAAGCACTCACCAACACTCCTGGGAATTCATTCACCCATCACAACAATTCATCCACCAAATTACTCAGACACACCCATTCCTCACCCACCCACCCATCTTATAACAGCGCATGCTGTGTTAGGACACCATAGAAATTGCCGACATTAAATCACATTACATTACATCTGCTTTTCTATCCCTTCTAAACCTCCTCCTCCTCCTCCTCCTCCACAGTCGCTTCTACATGACTCCACAGACAATATAAATTGGATCAAATTCCTCTGTGCCTGCAGCTAACCCATGGACACCGGTATAGAAGCGCTTCGCTTATACAGGGGTCCATGGCTAACCGAACCAGTCCAGTGGAATGAGCATTGAGCACCGCACAAGGCAGCTTCACCATTTACCACATGCCAGCACAAGAGCCAACCGAGGCTTGCCAACCTGCGGCACCGACATTAACAAAATCGCCCCTCCTACGCCTCCCTCAACCCCTATAAGCCCAGGCAAGGATGGCTATAGCCCAGGCCAGCACCCTCAAATGTCAAGTGATAAACTGTCGGCTAGGCGCCAGGCCAGCCCCGCCTATGAGACTGTTGAGACAGCTTTGAAAGGCAGCCTTAACCACCAAAACAGCCAAATCTAAGTAGATAATCAATAGCAGATTTGCTTGTTGTGAACCCGAAAAATTTCGTGAATGGCTAAACAGGCTAATAAACATGTCAATGATAGGTTTTAGCATGCCGATAGCAGGCTAATAAATATGTTAAATCAATATGCCTATAAATAAAATAATATTTATTGTATTTCAAAATCCATGTCATCATACTTGTAAATGATTTATGTAGTCATTCAGAACACTTGACATAATACGTGTACACAAAGTCAGCGAAACCACTCTCATACACCAAATGCCCACAGCTTTCTCAGAGGTAGAGCTCTGAAAAGACTATTCTACTGCTTCATATGGGGGGGAGGGGTGGGGGGAGGATGTCCAGTCCTCTCCTCTGTATCCTGATCTTAACTCTGACAATGTGTATATATGGTCAGTATTATATCGCTGCAACCTTCCAAGGGAGTTTTATTAGAGCAGACGCCAAATGCCATGGTGAAATGAAAAGGAGGATAGCACTTGAGGAAGAGGCATTCCCAAAGAAAAGACTAAACAAGAATCTGAAGAAAAGGATGGTTAAAAGACACTGATTACGGAGTGTGGTGCTGTACGGGTCGGAGACTGGACCATGAGAAAAGAGGATATAAAGAGATTGGAGGCCTTCGAAATGTGGACAACGAAGAAAATCATATGAGAATTTAATCATATGAATGGAATACAACAGATGAAGAAATGGCGGGTATGATCGACGAAGAAAATTCAGATAAACACAGTATTAAGAGAGAGACAAAAGAAGTGAGCAGTGTAATGTAATGCATATCTCCCAGTAGGACAGATGCTGAGAGGAGATTAAAATGGCCATCAAAGGAAAAATGAATGGGAAGCAAACAAAAAGGAAGACCACGACAGATGATGCTGGACAGGATGATGATTGGTGGATATGGGAAGCTTAAGGAAGAGGTCCAGCATGGAGAAAGATGGAGATGTCGGACAATGGGACAGGTCTGCCTTAGGAGCAGAGAACCAGAAGAGGATTATCTCATCACGGATGAGTTTTAAAAATAACATGAACTATTTTTCGAAGAAGCACGACTACAGAATGGACCCGGTTATCAGTGATTTACAGCGTGGCTTTGTCTAAATCTGGGCTAATGGCCAATCTAGAAAGCCACTTATGTCTGAGCCATGAGCATACTACAGCCATGGACTATTATGTTTCACTATGATACAGCATAGATGAGATAAAGAGTGCAGATGGCCAAGACTTCACACACACCACACAGCAAAACTTGCGCTTTCACAACCATGAAAGTAGGTCTATATTTTAGTGGTGCTCAATGATGGTGCAGTGGTTTAATAGCCTGCTGGACTGTGAATTGAGAGGACAGGATTCAAATCTCTCCTACCACAGAAATTTCATCTGAGATGTCTGCCCCACTTAGCAGCTCTAATGAGTACACAGACCGGTAGTTGTCCGTGGGTAGATGAGATGGCGAGGGAAAGGGCTGGCCACCACCACACCCTCATATCCAGAGGCTAAGAAAATGAACCAACACTTCCTATCCATGGCTGGCTGGCTAGCTTAAAGGACCATTCGTCTATTTCGAAGTCTGCATACATATGTCATGTAAAAGGTCAGAGGTTGGCTCTTAAAATCCCGGCCAGGTAAACTGTTTGGTTTAATAGTTCTGCACCACCTGTTGTGCCTGCTATCCGATACATGTAAAATTAGTACATGTGCTGTGGGGAATATGAGACGCCATGGGGAAGGGACTGGGCACAAACCCCCATAAGCCGAGGAGAAGGGACTGGGCACCAACCCTCATAAGCCGAGGGGGAAGGGACTGGGCACCCCCCCTTCATAAGCCGAGGGAGAAGGGACTGGGCACCCACCCTCATAAGCCGAGGCCAAGACAAATGAAGATGGAAGCCACAAACACTTAATGCTCATGGCAGCCTCTCAGGCTTGTTAGTGCAACTGATCCTCTAGTCTTCCTTCATGTCTATGTCTACAGTGCATCCAGCCAGCCACTGCACAATATACAAAAGCCAGCAACATCCTATTATAACGACTTTCCTAAGGCAAATTCCGACCTATATCAAGCACAGTTTGCTAATATTCTGCTGCTGCTACTGCTCCCAGCACAAAGGGTGTGTCGCGCATGTTCGCTGCCCCATTGGACAACTGTTTATCTCTTTTAGTCTCTAAACAACTTACTTCGATGCTGGTTCTCAGGATCTGCGTTTGTTGATGTATGAAGGGCAGAGAGACTCTTAAGCTATAACCACTAAACACAGTCTCCAGCATCAAATCACATTAGTTTTATTTTCCCAGTATATTATATAATAGGTTCCTGCCGATTTATTTCCTAAAGTATCCTACATAATGGAACTTTTCCGATTAATTTTTGCTAGTATACTATGTAATAGGTCCTTGCCGATTTTCCTTAGTATCCTATGAAAATAGATTCCTGTTGAATTATTTTCCCCCACCATTGGCAGATGGTGCAAACCAAAGCAGAGGATCAGCTCTTGACCTCAACCAAATCTCATCATTGACACAACGTGTGTACAATCGTTTTTACAGCTGCCTTCTATATAATTGGGTGCGTGTGGATCTCAAAGGAACCAAAAACATCTCTTTCAGCCAGTGTAGACTACAATCTCATGACTCCCCAGCATGCATTTTTGAATAATACTACAATAAATGCTTGCCTGAAGTGAGAAGATCTCACCTGTTTTCACTTTCAGACACATATGTAACATGTCCATGCTATTTTTAGATCAAAGCTCTAGATTAACCACATATCATTCTCAAAATGTAACTTATAACACTTCATTGACCACATAGGATGGATGGATGGATGGATGCCATTTTTTCCCCACTCTCTTGCGGCCACTTTTCGTACTTGTATGCATAGTCAACGTAAGAGTATATAAGCATTTGTCTTAGAAGTGCCATTAACGACTACATATTTACTTACTTAAAAACGCGTACCACCACTTGACTAACGAAACTTGAGACTCAAAGCAAGCTCATTGATTACCTAGATATTTTTGCAAAAGGGGTAAAACACAATGGTTTTTCACGAATAAATCTTTTTTATCAACCTTTGAGCTTCGATGGATGGATGGATCCAGATTTGACGAGAGCTTATGACAACAGAGGCCATTGCCCTCGAAAAAATTTGTTTGGCATAATACAGCCATTGACAATGCAAGCTTTGAGCTTGAAAATGCAAGGCAGGAAATAAAGAAGACCAGTCTGTAAAATCTATACATCTATGTAAACTTCAGCTTTCTCAATAGAAGGCTACATGTCATTTTAATTATAAAACGATTTGCTAAGACAATGGATAGACCTATCGCTGTTTTCATAGAGGTCTCTATAGTTATTCAAATGCACATTAGTAACTATTTAAATTTCTCAGTTTTACTTTTGTGTATAAAAAAAGTAAAAGTTAGTTATCATTAGTGTTTTAGTGTGAAAAATTTGTTAAAAACGAAAAAGTATATAGTAGTTAAAATAGGGGTCAATTATCCAGTCGGGGGAAGGGACAAGTGCCCCTCTAAGTCTAACGTACACAGAGGTTTCTACACTTCAGCTGCCTGGGAATTTTCAATGTTTCCTAAACATGATGTACAGATAACAAGATATATCTTATTGCACCTTCTTATCGTTATCAGTTCTAGTAACATGGCATTTCTTCAATAAAACAGACCATGAAGCATACGCTGGAACTTTGCAGTGCTATTAAAACTTTGGCAGCATTGGCAAATTGTCCCACGTTAACTGAGCAGGGTAGACCTCATATTGTTATTGGTAGATGTCATATATATATATATATATATATATATACATATATATATATTATGGTCACTATGCAAATAGGTGCACATTTACATTCATAATAAGGCTGTGCATTTATAATCAAGTCACCTCAAACAACTGTATGTATGTACTGATGGATGGATAGATACATGGATAGATGGATGCATACATGTACACAATTTCCATCTTACTAGAACTTTAGCTAGCTGTCTAGTTACTTTGAAAAAACTCTTTAAATGCTCTCTAGACACTCTTGGCTATCTAGCTCAAATGACACAAAGTTTATAATTGCCTAAATACATGTGTGGGTGTTTCATGTACATATGACATTGAGTATTCCTGAAGTTTAGGATGTGTGCGATTCTATGTGTTTCTTTGTGTATAGGCTGTGTGCCCGTGTGTGTGTGTGTGTGTGCCCGTGTGTGTGTATATGTGTGTGTGTGTTTATGAGGGCAGGAAAATGATTTAATTGCTTCAACTTAGAGGTTCTCTTGTCAGTTAATTTGATCAATGCTGAAACCACCTAAAGGTCACCTTACACAGAGGGGAAGGGTGTTGCCCTTGGCTGATGCCTTTAATAGATTCCAGTCAATATAATTACACTGCAGAAGTGGGCTCAACCAGCACAGGCTAATTATAATTAATTAAAAGCAATTACCAACTCTTAATTACCCATCAATGCACAATCAACAGGATTGTAGGTCATTACAGTACCAGTACATTATATTACAGTGCAAGATGCTACTACCGTAAATACTACATCAGTCAATCACTTGAAGGACACTAGTAACAATCAATATTAGTATACACTCATTTGAAGACAGTGTAAGTACCAATTAAAGGTGATACTCAGAGGGACAACAGAGTCCCATTATTATTAAAGTTCAACTAAGAGGTCACCTTGACTCTTATAACACAACTCAGGACAGCCTTTTCACCAGAACACAATACTATACATTATGTTTTGTAGACACAACAAATAAACAATTTATCAAGACACAGTTCAAGAAACTGTCCAACAAAAATGTCTGTGGACAGCAGAGATAAGTTTGCAAACACTTAGCACACAGGTAGTAAGTACACCTTTGAAGAGGCATTCAGGTAAAACCATGCAGGTATACAGATACTTTTATGCACACACAAAAGCAGGCCTACCGACTTAGATACAAACAACTCTTCATGCACTAGCCCATACACACACCTTCCCACACACCAATCCACTCATGCACCCCACTCACCCACTCGTACCCACACACACAGACACAAACACAATACATGCAACACCAAAACACGCACATACCTACACACAATAAAAATCGCACAAATACACACACACAGACGCACATACAGTACACCAATGCACGCACACAGACGTACACACAATACACCAACGCACGCACACACATAGGCGAATACACAATGCACCAACGCAGATATACACACACACACAATACAACAATGCACATGCACACATACACGAGCACACAATCCACAAACGCACACGCACAATACATCAACATGCACGCGCATACAACAGGACACACCGCGCGCATACAACAGGACACACCGCGCGCATACAACAGGACACACCGCACACATAATGCAGTGGCAATCAACCTTTTCGAATCTAAACCTCTCTTTCAACATGACATTATTTGGGCAGTCAATCAGTCTTCTGGTCAACTGAACAGCCTGGCACTGATCAATGTGATCATATACCAATATTAGCATTCAAATGAGAACATAATGAGGTCGTCCAAATTAGAGGCAATTTTCTCTGGACTATGGATCATTTTCAGGTCTACCAGCTTTTTATTTGAACTGTACAATGTGTGAGCAGACAGCTGGATGATAGTCACCTTAAATTAATAGAGGTCTATGTATAACTTCCGCTGTCAATTGAGGTCAGGTCAAAAACAGAGGTCAAATGATAAAAATAATTATGTCAATAGCTTCAGCTGTCATTTGAGGTCAGGTCCAATATAGAGGTGAAAGGTTAAAACGAGGTCAGTGTCATTAGAGGTCATGTGAAAAATAGAGATCAAATAATAAAAGGTCGGTACAGGTAATCAGACCTGGTGCACAAAAAAGCTTGACATAACAATTGCACAACTATGGCAGTTCAATTCCAGGGACATCAACCTTTGACCTGCACATTCTGACCTGATGACCTTATAACCCCAAGAGCACCAAGTGCCGTTTGAACTCAGTCAAGCAATAACCTTCAAGCTCAAAAAGTCCTGCTAACCAAAAGATCTTCACCCACAGGTTCTTCAAACTGAACATCAAGACCCAAGGCCGTCGCCAGGACTTTACTTCGGGAGGGGAAGGTTTACTCATCCTTGATTAAGTCAACAAGGCAATCGAAAAAAACAACTAAGGGGGCTTGGAGGAGCATCGTGACCTCTCAAAGTGGCATATACACTGCATTCTTCTCGTGGGGCCTTGCACACTGGGAGAGCCTCTGAACAGCTGCCCTGGGCCCTTTGTACATGATTAAATGCAATACATTACAAATTGAATTGTAGTGTAGAACTAGTACTCTACGATTACAATGCATCAGTTTCACAAATGCGTCGATGGAGTTGCATTGTAATGATGAAATCCATTGTTAAGTGTCGCATAGAAATATTAAAACTTTAAAAGTCATAATGGCTCAGTGTGTGAGAAGCTACTGGTCAGCAAGATGCTGTATAGTCACAGCATCTATAGCTCATGAGAGTCCTCTTAATTCTTATACTGTTTGTCTGTGCATCATTTCCATTTTAACGTCATTTCACTCCGGGTTGGTGCGTCTAAACACCATATAGCTATGACCTTGTCACGACCATCACCCCCAAGAAGATCAGCGTCCACTGTCACCCCAAAAAGTAAAAACTTTAAGCTCAGCACCTTCAACACCGTAAAGTTAAAAAAAAGGAACCCTCAAACACAGAATCCTCAATTAGTTCAACTGCATGACTTTTCACTCGTGTAGTTCAACCGTGAGGCATAAACTTTCACGACATTTAATCTCATCTCAGTTTACCTCTGGCTAACCCCTGAGACATTTTGCTTTTAATACCAAGCAAGCATATGGTTATGTAGACAATTGATAACTTTTCAAGAATAAATTTCCTGTGTTTGTCTAAGTTTGCATGTTTACCTAAACGCGAATGTGCAGCCATCATAGCCACAGTGTCATAATTTGCTCCAAAAGCAAAAACTACGTCAGAACCCAAGAATGGTAAAAAGTACCGAAGGCAGTAAAGTTGCAGAGTGATTTTGAGACAAGTTGCCAATCTGCCAAAGAGCCGAATGTCATATATATGAATTCCAATGAGTCATGGTGCCTAAGTGACTTCTGCATTATGATTTGGATAATGGTATTATGAGAGAGATTTCCCACCAGACAGAAGCAGAGAAAAACGGTAACTGATAGAATTCATTTTAATATTTGGGCTTCAATATTCAGCCTTGACCTTGTGATGTCACTGCGAAGAATCGCTACAGGTCCCAACTTTGCTTCTCGTTTTTTCTATTGAGAACATCCCGTCGGCAAATCGCAAAAGCTGGGACAAAAGCACTGGAGCTACAAGAAACTCACAAGAAAAATGGCCGCAGACAGTATTCGTTGCAACATGGCATTCCTATCTGACCCGGCTGGATTACACGAAATAAAATCCGCTCGAATTTAACTACATTTCATCGCAAAGAGCACAAAACCAAATCACCAAGATTACCGAAGCCCAACTGGTTCTAAACTACCGACCTACACACGCCAATTATTTATCACAGTTTTCAAGCATACGCCCAAGCCAGGCAAGCCTGAAGCAGTAGCCGAAAAGATGGCGACTAATAACAACGAAAGTAACCATCTAATTCATACTGGAAACGCATTTCGCTAAAATAAAATTTAATAACGTTTAGCTTACCGAATTAGAGCAAATAATTCCAATCTCTGGTCATTTATGTAGAAAAATCTGAAAACTTTGCGACCTCGTAATCCACTTTCGATCGGCAGATGACAGCATTCACTTCCGGTCATGCATCGTTCGCGTGGCAGAGTGCACTCGTAGCGTAAATTTTAATACAAAAAGTCTCTTATATCTTAGCGCTACATGAAAGTCTTAAGTCTTAAGGCTCTGTATCAATTCAAATCAGGTCCGCTATTTCGATACAGTGCTGGTACCACCAGAGTTTGAGCCATGATGTAGGCCTAATTATAAGGTTATTTGTTGTCCTCCCACCATCGTTTGGCTTGGGACTGGCACAACTTAGTACGAACAGTGTTAAAGCTCTTGGCTGTAGCCTACCTCACAGGATTTTTTAAATCTCACCTTTGAAGCAATCCTACCATAACCTTCCTCACGAGAAACAGACTGGCCAGTAATTGTTTGGTAGAATCTAACACCCCACCTCACATCGATTTTGATCTGAATGTAAGCCAACTAGTATAAATTTGCATGTTAGCGCTAATGTAGTCGAGATGTTACGACTAATGTTGTCTTCAGGCAAGGTCGTTAGGGTAAGGTCTTTATGCAAGTGAAGTTACACAATAATAATCTTTGAATTCCGATTTTTTTTCAGTTCTGCCACCATCATTACTAGTCACACACATCACCTTCCTCAGGCTCCTCTATCCATCACCCCTCGGGCTTTTCATTCTAAACTTAAGACACTCCTTTTTAAGAACTCTTACCCTGTCTCATCTGATCCTCCACCCTCAAATTCACGGCTCAGATGACGCCCGCCTTAGTAGCTGTTCTGCAAACTTCCACCCATCTGATCCTACGGTAACTCGACCCGGACCACCATTGACTATTCTTACAGACAACCCTATTGACTCAATGCAGCGCTCGTGAATAAGCTAGTGCCCGCGCTTGGCTTTCGAGTGGCGCTTTAGAAAAAATTTCGAGATTACGATACGATTGTTTGGCATGTCTGCAATGTGCTCGTCTATAATTTTTAAATTTAAAGCAGATTTAACCACCTGCAAGTCATTACGAAAAGATTAACAGGTCACCTATTATGCTGCCAAAGATAGGCCTAAGGCTAAAAAATTACGGGTACTCCAAAAGGGAACAACGGGTAGCCTACTTCTGATGGATAGGCAATATCAAAATAATACAGTTAAAACCTTTTTAAAATTGTATTGTAACAAGTGCTTTACAATAATGTTAATCAATTTCCTAGGAATAAAATCCCAAACCATTCAGTAAAAACCTGTAAAAGTCACAAAAACACGTGTCTAATTGAGACCAGTGAAACAGTCTTACTTCCCCCACATACATTTATAACCACTCAAGCGTCAGAAGCACTCATAGTTGCTAATGGTTACGGGCTTCTCCTGACCAAATGACAGTAGCATTTATCAACTGACCATTATGTACAATTTTGACTTGCATCACTATATATGTACATACACTTGTTATAGCACCCCTTAAGATTTCTCCTCAGAAGCGCTCTCAACTACAGCGTGGACACTGATTCGGAGTTTCACGCCGAAGTGCATGAGCAATTGCGAGTGAAGGACTTGCTCAAGATCCATACGAGGCGGCTTGAGGCGGATTCGAACCTGCAACCCTCTGATTGCAAGGCAACGAACATGCCCTCTGCACCACAGTGCCCCACAGAATGATTAATAATAATAGTAATTACAACAATTTAAATGACACCGTGACACATCCATGCTACTGCTACAAGGGTGCATTAAAAACCCACCGGATAAGCCTTAGAGAACGAGTGGTAGATTGCTACCGCACACTTAAAGAGCGAAAACAGTGTATTGAAACCCCAGGATTTGCTAAAGAAAAAAACACACAGCTACAAATATGCTAAAAAAGATGCATCAAATTTGCAATTGTAACAACTTTCTACAACAAATCTCTATACACCTAACAATATCTCATTCCTATTGTTGCCTAAGAATAGAGTTCAATCTCATTCCTATTGTCCTTTATTTAGCAAAAGACTCGGAAGAATAAATTATCAAGATGGCTTGATTTTTAAACAGCAATTAACGAGATCTACCTAGCAAACTAGTGGGTCCAAACATCAAATAGCATAAACGTTTGTTGGTACAACGTTGGTCTATGAAACACATCTAACAAGGCTATCCCTCAACTTCATGCAAAGCCATCATATACATATACAGAAATAAAAAAGGAATTTCTCCTCAATTTATATATACAACTGATTTTTATTCAATAGAACAACATTTTAACCGCTGATAGAAACCTTAACCCCATACAGAAACATTAACCTGAGACTTTAGCCTTTGATAAAAAAGATTAATATTTGATAATACCGTGGCAATTGAATACCAAGATACTAAAGCTAAAATATTCTACTATCCCAAATTGAAAATAGCAATTAATTGATATAGGTATATCTTCTTCACAAAAACAAGCAGCAAGCTTATTCCTGCAAATTAAAAGGTGCAGGGATGCTTCACAGTTAAAAACACTGCTCATCCCATAATAAAAACTCCATGAAAGCAATGTAATGTTAATTGCCACAGGTCTACGAGATGCATACAGGACCTGCCAAAGTAATTTTCACGTTGAATTTTTCATAATGATTTGTGCAATCACCTATCTGAGATCATAAATTATTTTTAACGGTCACCTAAGCAGTTAACAACATCCCAGATAATTACGTTGACGAGTACAAATCACTTAGAAAATAATTGTAATAAAAAAAGTTCTACACCGGTCGTCATCAACGGATGTTTGACAACTGCTTATCAGTTAAAGAAACGTGCTTTAGCATAAAGCGAATTCTGCTGCACCATGATGAAGCATGCATTTCTCAATTAGAATCCAAGTCCATTTGAATGCACAAGACAGTTATTTGACGTTTTTATAGCTGCCATAGCTGCATCATATGGAATACTTCCTTAGTCGAGCTTAGAGCGAAATCTAGGCTGGACTAGCAATTGCGACCGCATCATGCACGCAGGCCCTGATGTACACGAATAACTTAGTCCCAACACTAGACATTCTACTGAAACTTTAGAAAACAAAATTGTGTTTATATGGAACAGTCATTGCCTATCTGACAGCTAAAAGCATTTGCAGGCATCACAACCACAATTGAAACAATCATATTTGTTCGTCAATCGTTTGAAAATTACTTAAATAGTCTAACAGTTAGATTTAGCTAAAATCAGTCATGTTTGCACTCTGAATAAATGTTGTTTCAATGGGTGCAGCACATGAAGCACATGAATTTGCCTTGAAGCATTCCTTGGTACAATGACCCACAGCAAAGTTCAGGCAAAAGTGGCCACCCATCTAGTATGTATGCAAGTCGTTGATGGGGTCAATAGAAATGCATGTGCCCGTATATGGGGAGGGGTCAACTGATAATGTACATATTACATAGGAAACGTGAGGATTGGGAACCCCAATAATTTAAGTCTATTATTGGCCAAGTTCAAATGAACCACTGAACCAGACCAGACAATTACTACATGGTACAGCAGGACTGTGGGAGAGGAGTAATTTGCATGCACGCCATCAGACAGTTTTACACGAGGGGCAAACAGGTTGTGGCGACATTTTATAGCAAGAGCTTGAAAATGCAAAGCAGAAAATTAAGAGGGGGTTGGGTATTTTCATACAGCTATCTAAATGTAAGCTGCACACTTATCATCTCTGTCATCCTAACTAGTGCTTTGGTGCAAAGAAATTTGTTAAAACCAAAGAGGTAGTAGTTTTAAAAAAATTCCAGTGGTGGGTGGGGGGGGAGTTCCTCCTCTTGCTATTTGTGCAGGGGCCTACGGTAACTTGTATGCCAGGTTTTCTTTGCTTGCTATTAACTGCTAAACATGTTGTTATTACTAAACCTCGATTGGTTGTGATTAATTTAAATATAGACAGTTCTATAGGATTTCAATGGTGCATCAAGCGAGCGTACGCAGGTAGGGGGAGGGTAAAACGTAAATGTGTGTACAACTGTATATGAACAGCCAATTTTAAGAATTTCTGTGTACATGCTAAACAGATAAATTGTGATTGCCCACTTTTTTATCCACTCAGTGGACTAACAATTCCATTATTAGCATCAATAAATTTGTTATTTGTCACAACCTGCAACTTCAAACCATTCTATTCATTTTGCACGCACTTCAGCAATTCAACTTGCGCAATTTCGTGCCTGAATCTGCTTCATAAATGTACAAGTGCCTTCACAACAAAACATTGTGTCATTTCAACATTCAACCACCAACTTCGAATGACTTTCCTACTCTCAGTACAGACATCTTTCTGACAAAGGGACATTACATAAAAGTCACTGAAACCCGTTCTCCAGTGCTCCATTTTTACCTATCCTGAAGAAGCACTGGTCACATAAATCTTCTAAACACACGAATGAACAACAAATAAAACGATGCTGAACAATTGCTACGCATCAGAGAGGTCTGCACTGGCTTCCAGTTTCCGGAGTCTAGTCTTTAACGTCTCGACACAAAGACAGGGATCGAGAACAGTTGCAACCTCAGCAGTCTCGCCCGGATTTATCAAAAGACACATTTATACATGTACACAGCTCGCAAGAGACGCCGTTCTCAAGTAAATCGACTACAAAATGTCAAAAAGTCGCACCCACGCGTCGCACGACACAGAAACGCGGCCAGTTTTTCGGCGCGAATATCACAATCGGAGTTCTACCACGGCCGTCGACGTGGCTATACAGAATAGAGGTCGGGCATTTCGAGCGGCCTGCCGGGGCTGGAATGGAAAGGTGAGAACCATTTGTACGAGAACGGATGACCAAAGACGGATTTGACGTTGAGAAGCCACGACCTCTTGCCATGACCTAGTTTCTCCCGCTTCAGCTGCTCAATGCCCTGGAAAGAGAACAATTCATTTAGATCATCATGCCATGATGCTATCACCTATTGTTTAAGAGGGTTTGACCTGTAATGTGAAGCGTTGCGTTCATGTTTCCTCTCTGATGTGCAGAGACCCTGAGCAAGTCCTTGACTCACAAAGTCTACCCAGCACCTTCGGCAGATACTTGGCCACTGGATCGTTGTGCTTAATAAATGCCTAATAATAATAATAATCTAAATTATTATAGTAATTGTTAACAAGCCACTCAGTAAAACCGATTCACTACTAAGAACGATCATCGAAGTAAAAATGAAGCTGATGCGAAGAAAAGGAAGACCACGACAGACGATGCTGGACTGGATGATGACAACTGGATATGAAAAGCTTGGGGAACAGGCAGAAATTTGACAAGAATGGTGACTTCAGACATTTGAACCTTCCTATGGGCAGAGCACCAGAAGAATAATGTAAACAAAAGGACATTATACTCAGCTAAGTAAACACAATTGAAGGGCTTATATTATTATTCATAAGCCCACTTACAATCATTATAAGTCGAATGTGTAAACTGTACATACATCAGAAGGCAGATAGTACAAAGCAGTAATGTTGCATTTTCAGAGCATTTCTTTTCTAGCAACTGTTTACATCCATGGTCAATCGCAAACGAGAAAACTAGTTAAGGGAAGCACAATTGCAGCTGAAAAACGCAAAGGTACGACAAGTAAAAGGTAGAATAATTTGTCCTTGGTTACAGACGTGAGGGCTGGTTAGTAGAGGGGTGTGGGGGTGGTCCTGATGGCACTCTGTCTAGCTGCAAGGTTTCGGGTGAAAAGCTGCAATAGTATGGAAATAGTGAATTTTCGGTTTTCCCCTCCATGGTGAGAAGATTATAGACATATATTTAATATATACAGTTATACACACCTGTATATGACATATAATATATATTATATAATACATATATAATTATATATACCGTTTCATCGCTGCAGACGGAAGATAGCTGTGAGCCGCACATGATGGCCGTGAAGAGACCGAAGAGCAGAGCCTCAAACAGCAGAAACATTATGAAGATCGTTGTTGCGGCCGGCGAAAACTTAGGACAGTCTACAAGTGCATCGAAATATAAACACAACTCATAACAGAATAATGAACATTTCTTCACTCAGCCATTAACATAACATAACATTTCTTCACTCAGCCATTAACAAAACATAACATTTCTTCACTCAGCCATTAACAGAACATAACATTTCTTCACTCAGCCATTAACAGAACATAACATTTCTTCAAGTCTCAGCCCCCAATGAGCTAGCCACACAAGAACTGGTTTGGTTGGCTACTAAATAACTGTTAATGTTAACACTTTAAAAGGAACTCTGTAAAATGAGTCACTCAACATGTTAGGTAGAGCTACTAATGAACTGCACTGACATCACTGATATACTTATAAAGATTATATTACACAAAGTCACAAAAATTCTTCAATCTGAAACGTATACACAGCTACCACGATGAGATCTTGACAGTTATTGTTTAACAGTATTATTATTATTGCCACTATTATTGCAATTATTATTATTATTAAATTACTATTATTACTTTTTTTTTTTTTCGCCCGAGGTATAAATGATCCCTCAGGCTTTAAAAACAATAAATAATAAAAGCTTTTTTACAGGTTCTCGTCTCCAACGTGCTCAAATGTGCCCCTAAATGCAACGACATTAAACCGCTGCGTGCATATTGACAACCGCTGGAACAGGTGCGTGCTTTCTCTGGGGTCGCCCGTTGCCTCTGTCATGCGGCGGCCCAGCTCCTATTATTATTATTTTTTTAATTATTATTATTCTATTTTCCTTCTCTGATGCAATAAGTAAATACGTAAAAATTACTTATAAGGAGTTTAAATAACTGATAAAATTTCACTAACCTTTCCATTCATTACCGACGCATACGACGAAGTGGTAGATAGACATGTAGAAGGCATGGCAGGAAATGACACAGATGTACATCTACATAAATAAATAGCACAGTCCAAGAATGAGAAATCTAGTTAAAATGTTCAATTATAATTATTCAAACTCACTGGGCATCGTAAAAAAAAGAAGCGCACATACCATAAATGCAACAAAAGCAGGCGTCGTGTAACAATATATATATCACAAAACTGACAGCAAAGTACTCCAACTGCAGTATCAACTCAACTCATTTTTTCATCAATGCTTCCCAAGACACTAAATCCTACTCAACATGCTAGAGCCAACAGAAGCAGGAGTAATCTCAAAACCTGCTTCTTCTCGCGGGGCCTTGCGCACTGGGAGCGCCTCTGAACGGTTCCCCCTACTAGAGGCGCTTTATAAATGTCTAAATACAATACAATAATTAGCAGTAGTAAGTGATTGAGAAAGTAAGTAAGTAAGTAAGTGATGTAAATATTGACAAAGCATTGACACCCTGAAATAACACAGCAGTCAACACAAAATCAAAACCTTCCAGCCAATGATTCAAAGCCAAAAGGTCAATTGAAAAATGAGTACAGACGAGGCCGGATTTACCTTTTTCAGTAGTCTTTTTCTGTACTACTGCGGTTGTAAGAGTGCAAGAATAAATTTACCGCACGAGTGACTAATACACAACTGAAACAAACTAAACATGACTGACAATTTTGATCCTAATTCACAGCGATCAAAAAGTTCAATTCCAAAACAGCTCGCGCTTTGTCAGTGCCAGCCCAAAGCCTGGATGAAGAGGAGGGTGATCCTAATTAAACTACTACTACTACTCAGTCTTCTCTTAAACTTAATAATGGTAGGCATCTAGGTAGATGATATGTACCATCATTTAGAAGATTTATACCATACCAAAGGCCTAGAACGTTTAATAAGAAATAATTAAATTTCATCCTATATCACAGCGGTTCTCAACCGGGGTCCGAGGACCCCTGGGGGTCCGCGACCATCTGCCAGGGGGTCCGCGAGCACGTCCTGAAAATTACATATTTCTTAGTTAAAAACATAGAAACAGATAAATCTTTGTCAATTTGTCAATATTTCTTCTTTTCAATGGCGACATGAAACTAATAATATGATGATTAATGACAAATTCATCTGTTTTAGATGGGTCTATTTGTAACCGACTCTTGATTTCGGGATGCTTTTGAGAGAGTTTCTTATAGAAAAAGACCACAGCCTGTAATTCATTTGAATAAACAACTCATTTGAATAAACAACTCATGAGTTTCAACTTTGCTTACATTGCTGGCATTTTTGAATAAACTGAAGTTCTCTACGCAAATGATGCAGACAAATCTAATCACCCATATTTAGTGATAAAGTGTCTGCTTGTACAAAAGAGATGATCTCTGGTGCAAAACGGATAGTGGTTGATAACTTTGACGCATTTTGATCAATTGCATGAATTCACATACAAATAAAGAAATGCTCAGATCAATCAACCAAAATTTGTTAATTTAATTTCCGGTCAATCATAGCAGGATCAGTTCAACTTCCAATTTGGTACGGTAATTTGAACGTTCACAGTTTTTCGTGAACTTCCAGTCAGTTTCTTGCAAACTTTGATTCGTGGGATTTACTAACCTCAGAATTGAACCAAATCATTGAACTGACTAGTGACATCAGGCCTACATTGAAGATGTATGTTGCATCCATGCAAGAGTTAGCTTGATGCATGAGTGTTTCGAGCAGATAAATTGTGCTCAAATATGCATGCCCAAAGCTTACATTAAAATAAACTACAGTTTTTTTCTAATAAATTTCAAATAATCTTATCAGTAATATAAATTTGTGCTACAGGATTGCAGAGGCATATCTATGCTATATTATAGCATACCGATACATGTAGGCCTACTGTTATACAGCAATACAGGAATATAGAGTCACACAGTCACGATAATGCGCCACAGGCGCCAAATTTCTCTGGGGGTCCGTGACCGGGACCAAATATTAAAAAGGGGTCCGTCAGTGTGAAAAGGTTGAGAACCGCTGCTATATCACGCAAAATGTCAAAAGATGGTATGAGGAACGCACAAGGAGCTGCCCCGATAATAAGAGCCTACTAAACTTCTTTAACATTCCATTGCGACTAATGGCTGCAACTTTACATAAAAACAGGTCAAAACCACCAGGCTCCGCCTCTGCACAGATCTGCATCAAGCGAAACAACGACTCACAGTAAATAAGACAAAGAACTTCTGGTTGTTTTCGCCGACACAGTTGTTCACCCACGGACAATGGTGGTCCATCTTCTTTATGCAGCGCTGGCAGACACTGGAAAACACAAGAACAGATCGAACTACATAAAAGGCAAGTACAACACTTTACGACTTCAAACATCGGGTAAGTAATTGCATGGCACAGTAATATCAAAATAGTTAGAAATGGTAGAGTAAGGCAGGGTAAAATAAAAAAAATGGCAAATTATGATTGATACATTTCCAGCCTACTTTAAAATGCACTTAAGTAGACAGCTAGGTAACAATGTCTACAGTTTACTGAGTGTTACTCGAAAGACATAAACTATAAAGCAACAAACAAACCTGCAAAGTACAAACATACACAGTAGATAAAGAGAAACTTAGGCAAGGTCACATATGGTACCTCCCAACATCTATTATTACCTACTCGTACATGCACATTAACACCTGGTTTCACCTGCAGAGATACATCACCACTTTCTGCATTCTGACATCTATTTTCACCTAGATTTGTCACAACTCATCTGAATTTTTATACCTATTTTCACTGGGAAAAGTATCACCATTCACATGAATTTTACACCCATTTTGCCTGCAGAGATAAGCATCATTATTTATTTGTATTTTTTACACCTGTCCCCACTAACGAGCTCCACAACCTGCCTGAATAATGTCGGCACCAGTTCTCACCTGCAGTGATGCGCTCTGTCGGGTTTTATGCTGACACACTTCGGACATTTGTAGACGATCTGACCTTCCTTCAGACCCAACTTTGCTATATTCTCCTTCGTGGCGTTGCCTCTCGGAACAGCGCCCTACGCAGTCACACGAAAAACGGTCATAAGTTAACAAATAACTCGTTTGAATTTTTATCAATCAATCAATCATTTATTCTGTAACCAACCAAACATTTTTACAGTTACAAACTGCAAGTCACAGTGGGGAAGGCCACATGGATAGGCCCTGAAGGGATCACTGACCCCACTAATAGGGGCACAGTGGGGGACAGTGGTTCAATATACAAACATTATGATACATCACAACACTTTGTTACTATTACCAACTAAATGAGAGCATAATTTTTCCTAAACAACACTAACGATGGAGATTGCCCAACTTCTTCATAACAATAAAATAGAAAACTGGTGCAAAGATTAACTGAAACCAAACTCCACTGCTGTGAAAACTCAATTAAACGACATAGGAAAACTTAATTAATCCGTTCAAATGCTTGAGTCATCTCAAACAGTAAATTTATGCAATATTTTGTTATCTTCCAATCAAGCAAGGGATTTGCTGTTGACATCGATGAAGAGCAAGAACATCTGGGAAGGAGTGGGAACTCTTCACTGTATCTTCCGTTCATCGCAGAATACGAATAAAAATGATAAGAAACAACAACAACAAAAATAATAATATTTGAGATTTTAAAAAATGTCCTCATACATGTATCTAAGAAGCCGTTGGGGCAAAAAAATAAGAAAAAACAATAATAATAATAATGTACTACTACTATTAATAATGTAATACATCAACTATCAGAGCTCTGGGGTATAACCAATTGCCGAGAATCATCTCCACTTTTGACCCCCGATATCCAGCATTCCCCAAATAAAACCCAACCTTGGCCGACTCACCGGATCCGAAAGCATCGCCCTCAAGTGCGACGCGAAAGCGAGGAATGTGAAGAACTGAAATATCGTTCCGTTGATGATACTATGAATCTGGTTCGGCGAAGGCAGCAGGATGACGAAGACAACGACATACTCAGCGTACCCAATCAGACCCCAGGTAAATAAGGCGCAAATTAGGCCACAGACGTCCTTAACCAGCCAAACATGCTGACCACGCGGCCACGATATCCCGAACCGCGTCCAGAACGGCCCGCAGTCCATCAGAACTACGCCATCGTCGTAAACTGCATCAGGCTTGGCGCGACCAACCGTACGAATGATGGGCCCACCTGTCTCGATTGAGTCATTCCTGTTGTCAGACACAGCACACTTTTTAAAATGGTAATCTGCGATGGTGCTAATATAGGTCACGGCAGGTCACATATAATGCAAGAACTGTTGCCTCTTTAGAAAAGTGCTTCTTTAGATCTGTTAGTAAGCCACAGGTATGATAAACGGAGCAACTGCAATGACGCATCTCTTACAAACACAATCATCACTAATTTGGAAAATCGTCAAACGATTCGAAACACGCCCATCCTGTCCACTTGTATAGCACTAGTAAATGCGCTGCATAAATGGACTACATCGAAATACGCGTACAACCAATCTAGATATTAAAAATCGAGATATTCAAGCAGCTAATGAAAAACCTGAGTGTGATCGTCATTACCTGAATCAAAAACTAAGACTATCAGTCACAGATTTATTTGTTTGAACTTACATTTTGGGATTATTGTAACTCGTTTACGACATCGGAACGCCGCACTGAGCTGTCCATGCGCTTCGCGATAAAACGTCATCAAATCATGTGTTCAGCAAAGCAAGTAAGCAAATTCGTATCGTAGTATAAAAAATTATTATATTAAACCAGTTAATTCACAGACGATTTATCAAAGAATTTCTTTGATAAATCGTCTGTGAATTAACTGGTTTAATATACGATTTAATATTATTGATTGGTGGGTTGGCCTATAGTCAAAATTGGTTGGCATTCTATATTCCTCATGCTGGAATAGCTATAGACTTAGTGTTGAATGTGTTACCGCCCCGGCGCCCCCAATCTCTGATTGCAAGGAAACTCTGGTGTAGCATACGTGTGTGCAATGAATATTATTAAAGAAGGCCTAAGAAAATCATAAATAAAATCCTCGATCACACTGCATGGGACGGTTACTGTAATTATTATTCAATTTGGTCGCTTCAACATTTTTCTGACATATGCTACCAGACCTGTGCAGGTCTACAATATAGGCTAATCATCTCTGATGTCTTTCAAAACCAACAAGCCCATCATTTTACTACTCCGGCAAAACATTATAGGCCTGCGCTATAATTTAGGCCTAGACCTATAGCTACTGTCATGGTAGGACTATGCAGGACGGCGGGCGACGAACCTTTGGTTGATGCACCACACCGCATGGCCTATAAAAAGTCTTTTTTCCCAAAGCCTGCATGCCGCAATATCAATAGACCTAAATTCACAGATCACTTATACATCATTGTCGTACCTGAAGCGAATTAATTCCCGAGATAAGTTACGACAGGATCTATCTGATCCATCATACGAACTGATTACCAGTGTGTAATCTAGTCCTCTAGCTGCTTCGGGGAATTCAGGTTTATGGAGGGCGCGCGCGCGGGGGGCAGGGCTGTTTTAAAGGAGTTTTTATAACTGCACAAGCAGCACAACTCCTTTTTTCTCTCCCAGGGCTTTTTTTTAACGTGCAGTTTTACACAAAATGTGCAGTTCTAAATGGATTTGTGCAGTTGTAAAATCATTTTTGCGCAGTTAAAAAATAATTTGAAATTTCCCTGATATCCGATTTGGAATAGGCCTAATATGACGTTTGAAAAAGACATTTAGAGAAGCCTATAGTAGACCTAATGTAGGCCTAAGTGTTGTGATTGAAGTTTAATTGTAGCTACACTATGAAACCAGCCTAACCAAATCAATAACTTATTTTGCGACTCTGCTTACAGTGGAAAAATCATCGACGTATATTAAAACTGAGTGGAAGGAAAAGTTCGCCCACTCGAGGCTGTAACAAAGTGTGCGTGTGATGGGTCGATCCTTCTATAATAGGCCTAGTTTCTTTCGCAAGCTGTCGTAGCGTTATTTCTTTAAAATCACTCGACGTGTGTACGAACGTCGAAATATTCTGGAAAAATATCAATTAATTTGCCTTCTTGTCAGTTTTTTTTAGAGACTTGACACGCAGGTTATTTGATATTTAATGACACTGGTTTTCGCTGATTATAAATAATATCGCTGTAATTATAGGCTACGGTAGGCCTACTGTTGTTGTAGCTGTTGTTGAAAATTAATGAAATTCGCGTTCGCACTCCGAGCTACTTTTACACTCGTGCGTTTCCGGAAGTTTGAATATTTGGACGCGGAAAAGGAAATTTCATTTTGTGGACGTTGTTTTGAAATTTAAAGCTTCATAGTTATGACATATTTGTTAAAGGTAGTCAGACAATTCTATGTCTAGTGGAGTTAGCGGACCGTGCACCGACCAAGAAATTGAAATAGTCTTTAGGCCTACTGTCCTTTTCTAGTCTTTCGATAGTTTCGCCAATGTCGGTCGCAGCTGGTAAGTGTGCAATCACTGTTCACTACTGTAACATCATACAATGTTTGTTTGGGTAATCCTGCAGTTTAGGTGCTTTTATTATTTTGCACTGTTATACGAGATAGTTATCAGCAATAGTTTGAAGGAAGACATTGAAAATGTTTCCCCCCTTGAACTATAAAAGAAAGCTGAAATAGAAGCTCGATTAATGAAAAACGCATGAGTAATAGAAGCTGGATTAATGTTTTAACAGATCTGAAACAGAAGCTGGATGAATGATAAAACTCTTAAGAAATGGAAGCTGGATGAAGGTTTATATATATATATATATATGAAATAGAAGCTGGATGAAGGTTTATATATATATATATGAAATAGAAGCTGGATGAATGATAAAAGCTTAAGAAATGGAAGCTGGATGAATGACAAAAAGCTTTAAAAATGGAAGTTGGATGATGGAGATATTAGGTGAAATCGAAGCTGGATGAACGAAGAAGACGCTTAAAAAATAGGCCTAGAAGCAGAATAGACGTGTTTTTATACCTGACAAAGAAGCTGGATTGACGAAAATAACACATTAACACTAGAAGCATGATGAAGGTGTGTTATTGCTTAAATAGAACCTGGATTGACGAAAATAACGCGGGAGAAATAGAGGCTGGATAAATGAAAAACAAAACAGCGACCAAAGACTAGTGTTGAAGAAAGCAATGCAAAATAATAAAAGCACCTAAATTGCAGGATTACCGTTTGTTTGTATGTTTGCATGTGAACTTGTTGTAGCGCCCAATGCGCCGCCCATTCAAACTTTTCAGAGCGGACACTGCGCCGGAGTTTCACGCCGAAGCGCTGAGCAATTGCGAGTGAAGGACTTGACTAAGGACTTGACGCGGCGACTTGAGGTGGATTCGAACCTGCAGCCTTTCGGCTGTATGGCTACGAACATACCCACTACACCATCGAGCCATACAACGTTAATTATAGGTTATACTTTGTAGAAAGTGCACTACCTTTTTTGACTTGCAATGCTCCTACAAAAGAGCTTTTTAAAATGCGAACAATTGACGTGTGGTTGCAATCATTCGTTAAATTACATCTGATACTGCATACAAATGCGAACAACTGTTTAATGTTGCTGAATGTTTTTCTTATGTGAAGAATAGGCAACAGTATAGCTAATATAGTAATAATAGTGTACTACTTCACAAGGAGTTGGTTAATGTCACCAAAATTCGCTGAGACTCGGCTACTTCCAAGAACAATTTCAAAAATTTTCCCGGGCAAAAAATCGGAAGTGAAGAAAAAAGACGGGCGTTGGATGGGGACGGGAAAGGCATGGAATGGGTGCATGGCTAGTTGATTGAGTAAATGGAGGGGATGCGATAAAGATGCAGTGAAATAGGAGAGTATAAAGGAAATAGGAGGAGGGGAGTGAGGCTGGGGGAAGTTGTGCAGTTCTAAAAATTCCTTTAAAAAAGCCCTGTTCTCTCCCATCATCCATGGTAAATTACTTCCAATCGGAAGACAATGACCTTTTTGCTAGTTTTAACTGTACAAAAGTGCTACAACTGCACATTTTGTGTACAACTGCACGTTAAAAAACCGGGGGGAGGGGAGAGGAAGTCCTTTTTGGCCGAACATTTTGGGCGCACGGTTAAGTCACCGACGACACCTTTATCGCAAAAATTTTATGACGACCCTTTTTAGTCATCTAGCTGGTACGAAATTTCCGCGGCTAAAAATTAAAATAGGCCTATAATTTCTGTTTTACCAAAACTTACCAGCATGTCCTTCTATGCATGCATGATGCACATGTAAGGCCGCTCGATTTTTCTGGGGAGAAGATTGTCACACATTCACTTTTGGGAATGGTACTTATAATTATATGCATGTATAGGCCCACAGCACCTCGCGATTTTTTTGGGGGAAAATCATTCTTGTGGGGGCTTTTCCCCCAAAGTCGTCTATAATTATTAAACACTGACTGATGACCAAAACTTCACCTCTTCATATCTCTTCACAGTTCTTATTTCGCTCAAACTATAAAGACATTGCTCTTTCACAATTAAGTAGCCTACCACCCGATTCCTCTTCTCCCATTAGGCCTATACTTGACTCGCCGTTTCAATTATAATTAGGCCTGCATAGTATAGCCTACTATATAGTACATAACACAATGCAGTAACATCTTAGTCGCCTGCCTGTCGGTGCATTGCTTTCATCCCTGATGCCAATAATAGCATTTATCGTCATTACGGCAAAGCAACAACTATAGAGGTCCGATTAGTAATTTAGTTGCCTAGTAAAATAAATAAATAAATAAATTTATAATTAAAAAATACTTAAAGACAGAATCGGCATATACACATAAAAGAAAAAGACACACAAGCCAAGGCCTACAACATAATATCATCATATTATGTACAATTGTGCATAGCCTATACCAGCCATGCATGCACCCTCTCGGCGAAGATCAGAATCTCGCACTTCACGTCCCTCGATCTAAATCGTTATCATCACCAATCATGCAGTTGCTCAGGGAGCCTGCGTGTCATGCATGAATAATTCCAAAAGTAGGCTAAAATTCAGGGTGATAATTGCCGGGGGGGGGGGGGGTTGGGGGGTTTCGACCCCCCAGTCTTTCTTAGAGCCCCATGTTAAAGTATGTTTTTTACACCCCAATTCCAAGTGGATAATGGTCCAACCCCCCCAGTTATTTTTCCACAATTCTCACACTGGGCTAAATTTATATGCAGATAAACAAACGCATGTAGGTCTAGGTCAACATGTTTTGTAGGTCTAATGTAATTAGCAATTTCCATCACGTCCTAATGCCCAGTTAACTACCGGCAACTGTCGAATGGAAGGTTGAGTGACCTGTGGCATGATAGCGGGAAGTGATCACGCTTCAGTGCAGCAAACTTCGTGCCAGAGTCTGCTACTTTCCTAAACTCTCCTATATAATTATTATATGTGACCCATCTGACCAAAATCAGGCTTAAGTAAATTTTGTACAATTTAAGTGTCAGATATCATTTAAAAGAATAGAGTCTCTTTAAAATGACAAACGTTATTGTTCTAACATGTTCCTGTACAAAGTTATGAGTAAAAATATGGTTCAACCATTCGAATTACAATTCTGAAAGAAATGCATTTAAAGTTTCCTGTAACTTTGGAATGCAAGACTCCTTACACAACCATGTTCAGAATTGAATAAAATTTGACACAAATTCAATGATTGCATAATAGGCTTAGGCTAGAATTAAGGCAAGCAGGACTTTTTACTCATGCCTCATTTGCTATTCATCAGCAGGCCGAAGAAAGTAAACGTAACGCACATAATGAGAAATTCCTATGAATTTTTGGCAGTTCATGCGTAAAAGCAGGTAAAAATATTAATAGCCTATGACTTGCCTATAAGTATAAACTATCACAGCGCCACCACTAAAATAATATAAGCACGTGTCCATTTTGTCAAATCATCATCTCATTCCACAACACAGGCTGATAGCATGAACCAACCAACACTAATTTATTATAGTGTTAAGATACGACTATTCATAACCTACAATTACGACTATGCAAATGCAAGTTCACAACTCGTGAGCATATTAGGCCCAAGGCCGTAGACAGGATTTTATTTGGGGGGGGGGGGGTGTTTCGACCTTGAGCAAGCCGACAAGCAATCGAATCAACTGACTGGCTATAAAGATTGGATGATGCTTTAACCTATTGCAAAGTGTCACATGGAAATGAGAACTTCAAAATGGAATTCCATTAATCTTTACATCATGATTGTGTTAGTAAATGCATCATTTTGATTATAGCATAATTTCTTTGGAGGGGGGTTCAAACATCCAAAGCAACCCCAGCCACGGCCGTGATTAGTAGGCCTAGAGGCCTATTGAGTACCCATTTACCAATAAAAATAGCCTACACTTAGTCTAGGCTAAACCGTCCTAAACGTCACATAAAATTATGTAAAATGTAATTGATTCATTATTCGTTTGGTCTTTTCAACTCTACACCGGTAATTTTGTTCAAGAAGCTTTCAGAATAAACTTGATTCAGTTCAAGAATCTTTGAGAATAAACTTGATTTTGTCCATGGCACTTGCAATGTCCTCCTTCAAACCTTCAACGTCAATTTTCCCGTTGCTAAGGGTGATTCGCACCAAGTGCACGACTTGCAAGAAGTCGATTCGGTCAAGCTGTTTTGTAACAAAAAATCATTCAAATTAAAAATAATTAAAGGGCCATCCATACATTAGGCTATGCATGCAAAAATCGCATTTTCGACCGCCCTCTGTTACACCTCGTAGCCCACATTTTTTGGAACCAGAGGCGGATCCAGGTGGGACCAATCCGGCCATGTCCCCCATTTAGAAAATTCTTTCTCACCAGCCATTTTGGCGTGGAAAGTGGAAGTGCCACCCCCATCAGCTCAGCAGACCTTTGCAAAAGTATTCTATGATGACTAAAAAAAGGTCACCAACTTTTTGATTGGGAAAATGGCATGGCTATATTGTGGGAAATGGGCTCTTTTTGGCCGAATGAATAAAAAAAGTTGTCAACTTTTTGGCGGATAAAATGGTATATTTTCCGTGAGAATCGGACAAACGACAAAAAAGGTCATCAGATTTTCCGGCAGCTAAGGATGAAATTTATCCTTGTCCAACACCGAAAATTTTGGGCTCCCCTCGAAACGTTCTGGATCCGCCACTGCATGTATGGAACACACATGCTTACGTATAAAATAATCTTCTTTAGGCCTATACCCTGCCCCAAAGTTAAAGTTAATTAGCTAAAGTCATCTATAAAACATTTATTTTGCAACAGCTAGGCTACTATTTATATTTCTAAATTTCATATTTAGCCTACTATAGTTAAAATTTATGAACTGTTATGGTTTACTGTTTACGTGCTTGTTTACGTGCTTGCCTACAGAATTTAAATTATAAGCTTAATATAGGCTAATCAAATATGCCATCCGACAACTATGGGATAATACACAGTTATCAATAGGCCGCTCATGTGGTCATGTCATAATATTAGAAATTTATTTTTGACACGTAGGCCACATTTTGTCGAGAACCCTTCTATTCACTATTCCCGCCGTCCACATCCGTCCACAAAACGCCTAAATTCGATCCCCTCCCCATGCGTACGTAATTATGGACAGTTCCTTTAACCAGAATGATAGCATTAGGAGACAAAGGTATTTCATCGAGTCAGTTAAACTAATTCATTGTCAGTAAGTCACAAACTGAGAACGAGTGACTTAAATTGAGCCGAACGCCTGCAGTTATGTGTGGAAAAGAAACACTTCTCTGTCAGTTTATTGATTGAATGATTGACTAAAATCAATGATTGATTGATTAATTGACTGCATGATTGATTGATAACCTGTTCGTCAGTGAATGGTATCGTTATCTCCAACGACCGTTTATCAGAAGCATCAGCGATGAACTTTGTTGTCTCTGCCAGAACCAATTGCGCAGTTGAGGACGAAAGAGCGTTCACCGAAATCGTTAACTTCTCTTCAAAGATCCGTAAGCCTCTCGTCTGACCAAAACTCACTAGCACACAGACACGCCCACACAAACAGACACACACACACATGTATGATGTAGGACGACACAGAAGACTAGCACAGCAAGCAGGTCCTTAAGGCATATAGCCTGAGAGGCAACCATAAGCACGAGATAGGGAATGTGTGGGTGCCCTATTCCCGGATTCTAGACCTTCAACATTCAGGAATCCCGGTATAAACAGACATAATTATATATATTGTGTCCCGTATTTTCGGGATTAAACAAATCTGACCAAATCTGTTATGCTAAGAAAAGAAAAAAATGCAATTTGCAAAGAAATCAATCCCGGATGGGGTACGTTGTACCAGGTAACGGTATCTTATTGGTCAGCACAGGCCACGCCCACAGCAGTGGCCAAGGAGGGTTTGCTGAACACGAAGAGTCGCCAGTCTACCGCTGACTATCAGACTAGAGTGATCTACAAAGACCTATACTATACTTAGGCCTAAATGTTATTCATTATTAAAGTGTTAAACTATACTGAGACGTATTGTTATAACCACGGTCACCATCCTGTCACAGGGGTCAACACATTGGTATTGTGAAATGCCTCGGATTATAATTATTCCCTATGTAGTATGAGGTCGTAAGGACTTACACTTTCTTCGCACAGGCTTATGAGGGGTGATGACCAGTCCTCTCCCACACCCTCTAACATAGGCGGAGACCTGGGCCGAGAATTGGGGTGGGGGAAGACGGAAAGACGCGAGATTTTCCGGAAAATTTCTGACGACCGGCGAAATCTCCTCAAAAATATTTATTTTCGCCGCCAAAAAGTTGACCTTTTTTTAGTCATCTGCCAAATCTCGACGAAATTTTCTATTTTCGCCGCCAAAAAAGTTGATGACTTTTTTTAGTCATCCGCCCAAATCTCGACGAAATTTTCTATTTTCGCCGCCGAAAAGTTGACCTTTTTTTTAGTCTTGACGCCCAACGATTGGGGGGGGGGGACAAATGCATGGGCCGTCCCCCAACACTTTTATTGGGGAGACCGTCCCCCCTAGGTTTCCGCCCATGCACTCTAATCTTCGGTCGACAGTGTAGATAAGTGCACTAATTACAGCTGAGCTGCAAGGCCTGGGCGCATGCGCAACAGACACCTCGAATTATAGTTGCTACACTGGCGGATGAATTAAGTTCCAAGTGAATCAGTGGCGTAGGCAAGGTGGGGTTTCGGGGGTTAAGCCTCCCCATTGGCTCCGAAAAAGTTTTTTAAGGTTATTTTTCCATTTACGTCAGAAATAGCAAAAAACAGGGTTTCCGGCCATAAACCCCCCTTAAAAAATTCCTGACTAGGCCACTAAAGTGAACAGATTTATAAGTTATAAAGTTCTAATTTGAAAGAATTTTAAGTCGACAGAATTCCAAGTTGCTAGAGAATGTTGCGCTGGCATAGGCTAGTCTACAGTAGCGGCGCTAGAGGGGCTGGGGGGGCTAAGCCCCCTACAAGAGGCTCAGCTCCCCCTAAAAAAGGGCCATCCGAATTTTTTTACATTGAAATATCCACGATTTTCGGCTGAAGACTAAAAAAAAAATCGGCGGAAATTTTGGCGGCGAAAATCGAAAAGTTTTGCCGCGAGGCATCAGCCCCCCTGAAACTGAAATCCTGGCGCCGCCACTGCTAGTCTAACGAATCAGTTAATTCAGTTTGAGATCTCGAATTACCGAAAAATTTGAGGAGTTGACTTATGTAGATTTGGGGTAACATAACATAAAAACAATAACATCTTTTCTTTAATGAAACGCATGCAAACGCATTGCGCTGTAGGCCCTACATGGAGTCTAAATCTAGATTAAAAACTCATTTATTTTCATTACATTATGACTAAATCTGCAGTGAAGCGCGCTCTTGTGCAAGACTTTGTTTGTTAAGGCGCGGTATAAATGTTTAATTGTATTGTAATTGTATGTACAAGTTATGGTCAATCTTGACTAAGTACATCAATCTTAACTACTAACAGAACAGACAGCTGCCGTGTGTGTAATGAGGACTTTACTATGGGGTCCTAGTACAGAGTTACAGACTAGGGGTTAAACCCCAGAACCTTCTGCAACTCTCACCCGGAGTTAATTAAATAAGTAAGTCAACAGAAAAAATGAAAGAAAGAATTCCACCAAACTCCATTTTATGTAATTAGAACGATAAAATACTGCATCATTATAAACATATTAAAAATAGTTTAAGTGCAACAGACACATAAATTCTAAAATTTCTACAACAATAAATCACACGCTTGACTAAAGACTACGTTCACGAGAATTTTAAGGAATTAAAAGCCCACAAGGGTATCCATCGAAAATGTCGCGAAGAAAATGTCGCGGTCAAAATGTCGCGGACAAAATGTCGCGGATAAAAATGTCGTTGATATATAATGTCGCCTTACAAAATGTCGCGACATTTTCCCCGCGACATTTTGACCGTATGACCGTATAACACTAAACTATGAAGAACGAAATTCGAAGACAATTTAAAAACTTTGACCGTTTAATACTAAACTAGGCCTATTAAGAACGAAATACGAAGGCAATTTTAAAACTAGAATGTTCGTACTAGAAAAATAGAAGGTTCGTACTAGAATGTTCGTATAGAAAAATAGAATGTTCGTACTAGAATGTTCGTATTAAGAAACTACAATGTTCGTACTCTAATGTTCGTACTAGAATGTCCGTACTAGAATGTTCGTACTAGAATGTTCGTGCTAGAATGTTCGTATTAACAAAACTAGAATGTTCCTACTAGAATGTTCGTACTAGAATGTTCATATTCAAATTTGCAATCTCAAGTTGTGCGAAATTGTGGTACATCAAACGATTTAGATTTCGAGGTTTCAAGAATCGCTGAATAATTATTGTGCACAAACAAGACGCGAAATATGTTTGACATCAAAAGATTTCGATTTCGAGGTTTCACGCTTCGCTAATTTTGAGGTTAAAGACATTGCTGGCTGAATTGAGCAGACTGTAAACAAGACGAAAATTTGAACGGCGACATTGTCTGTGCGACATTATAATTCGCGACATTATGCATCAGCTACAATTTTATCCGCGACATTTTGACCGCGACATTTTCTTCGCGACATTTTCGATGGGAACCGCCCACAAGGAATTGCATTAATTAAATAAATGGCCAACAAAGGAAAGACAACAAATTATACTAATCTACATTTCACATGATTAAAATAGCATGTCCTGGGCACGACGTTAAACTGCATCCATCCTCCGCCACAGGGAACCAACAACGTCCCTGTGCCGGTCCTAAGCCCGGACAAAGTGAGGAAGGTTTGCCAGATGGGTGGCGATACGCTGGCAGTAAAAGAACAAGACGATTGAAATCCGCAAAAACCACGACACAAGTGACAGAGCGACCCAGATGCTTCAAGGTGTCATGATGTGGAGCAGACATGCACAGGCCGGTCAGGACAGACCAGTGGAGAGAGTCGGGGGAGAGCGTGGGACACATACGGGCATTGACCCAGGTTGTCCTTCATGCCTCTCTCCCAATATTCTCTTCATTCAGGCAAGGTGGTCTATAGCTGCTCCAAGATGTTAATGGTATGGAGCAGACCTGCTGACCGGACTGGTTGAGGCTGGGCAGCATGACGCGAGACAGACTCAGACAGAGAGTGGCGTCGGACTCCTACGGGCACTGAGCCTAAGGATGTTGATGATGATGATGAAAATAGCAAAGCACAACATCAGCAAGCGCATAATACCTGAATTACAACAGCACATCCATTAAAAAAACTTCTACAGATCAACACTAACTCACACATTAGACTAAATACTAGAAGACTTGTAGACTCACAAGAATTAATAGCCTCTGAGGAATTAAATTAATGAAACAAAGAGGTTTAAAATAATTCTATTAAAGCAACTTTAACTGCAACTGGCACCCGAATTTAAAATTTACCGGAATCAACAATAAATGATACATTTGACTAAAAATGTTATATGCCTATAAGAACTAATAGCCTCTGAGGACCAAATTACACAGTTAGCAGAGGAAAAACAAAGAATTCAACCAATATCCATTTTAATTGAATAAAAAATTTTAAAAGAGCATTAGCAGAAACATACAAATTTTATTGCAAATTTGCAGCAGGCTTTTCTAAAATGTTTAGAGATCAATATTAAATTTTAAAAGTCCAATCAAGACAATGCTTATGTGAATTAATAGCCTCAAAGGAATGAATATATTAAACAAAGAGGTAATAGAGGAAAGACAAAATATTCTACCAAACTCCATTTTACATTATTAGAATGACAAAATAGGGCATTAGCAGAAGCCAAAACAAGTTAAATCGCAACAAACACTGAAGCACATCAACATACTAATTCTACAGCTGATCAACATCCAATCACACACTCAACTGAATCACACACGATCAACAACCAACTACAGGGTGGGCCAAAAAGGATCCCCAAGGATTTTTACTAATATCTTGGCCAGAAGTATGTTGTTACTTTTTGTTGCGTCATGTTTTTGAATAGTAAAAAACAGTGGGTGGACTCACTAAAAAAGTGACATGATTTCGTTCTGATTGAAATAGTTTTGTGAAATTTTGCTGCTGCACATAAATATGAATTGCCTTAGTCTGTAAAATTTGATCTACAAATTCTTACTACTGGTCAAGATATTGGAGAAAAAAATATGGGATCTTTCTTTTATGGCCCACCCTCTAGGTACACATGTGAAAAAATCATTCACATTTTTATGCTGCTCATCAAGAATTATTAACATAAAATATTTTTTTTATTTCGCAACCAGCTCAGTACAAGTCATAATTACATCAATTTTTCAAAATGTATTGGTAAACTCAGGAGACCTGAGAGCATTGGGCTGTAATGTTGCATCACGGCCGACGGTGTGATGTGGCAACAGAATAACAAGCTCGTAACTAGCACATAAAGGCAAAAAAATGAGTGAACTAAGAAAACTGAGTAATATATTGCATGACTTTAGATGAACACACGTGCACATTCCCTGATAAGGATGAATAACTGAGCAAGGATATCAAGATGACTGTTTAACATATGAAATACTTTTAAAATTAAAAAATATATTTAATGTTACTTATATAATTAGAAATCCACGGGGCAAGTGCCCAAGTGCGGCAACCCATGCCTTCTAATATATCAAGACAGAATGTCAAAACTGTGGATATGGGCACATATGGCTCAAGATCGCTTGGGTCCTTTCATACTACTTCGGTCTGCTCAAGATCGCAAAGACTATCTAGACCGATATTTTGCTTTCTATGAATTGAAGAATAAAGGTTGATTGATATTTTGCTTTTCATTGATTCAAGAATATACTCAGTGATGCATATGTTCTAGAAATCTTTTATTTAGCTTAGCTAAATTAGCTACCAATGTAAGCATCAAACTGAAGAAAGAAGACACTGGAAACAGAGACAAGTGGAGAAGGATCCGAGTGGCTGGCCCTCGCCAGAGGGAATAATCCTAGCCTGAAGGGAAAGAAGAAGCAAACATCAATGCCTTCCATATGCCAGGTAACAAAAAACAGCACTATTAATATGGCAGTAATTCGGACTGCTTTTGCAGGTGTCACGAAATAGAGTATCCCCTGTTTTAATTGTATCCCCCTAAATTAAAAAAAGTCAAAAAAAACGCTTCCGCGTGTAGTTTTTTTGCAAATTAATTTTCATCTGCTTTGTTTTGAACAATGACACTAACAGGTATGTTTATTCCTACTAGATAATTTGTTTTGCCCTGTTTTGAGAGCACTTAAAGCATTTAAAACACTTAAGAACACTCAGAGTCACTAAATAAATTCGAGTTGCCTTTATCTGAGCATTGCTTAGGACACTTAAAACAATCAGACTCACTTTAAATTTTGATCACAGCATAAAAAATTTTATTATGCGCATTTTTCAAAAAAGGAGATAGAATGGTTGATTCCCCCGGATAGTATAGCCCGGTTAATTCCATCCGGGGGATAGATTAATTCATCCCCCCGGATAGCTTTCAGGGGGGATACTCCGTTTTGTGTCACAGGCACACTGAGCTAACGCTGTGTTTTGGAATAAATAAGTAAATAAATAAACAATGTTTATTAAATAAAGTTCATTATGATGATGAAGATGATGATGGTGATTATGATGATAAAGTCGAGATTATAACAATTTTTTATTTGTATTCAAATATGTATACCGTCAATATAATATTACCCTTTTACCAAGAACAAATAATACTTTTTACTAGGAAAAAACAATATCTACCTTTTACCAGGAACAAAGAACACTCCATTTTATCGGGAATAAATAATATTCCATTTTACCAGAAAAAATATTATTCCCTTTTACCAGAAACAAATAATATTCCTTTCTACTAGGAACAAATAGTATATCCAATTCTCTATTTCACCAAGAACAAATAATATTCCCTTTTACTATGAAAAATAATATTCCCCTTTACAAGGAACCAGGGCTGTTTTTAAGGAATTTTTAGAACTGCACAACTCCTTTTCCTTCTTTTCCTTCCCATCCTCCATGGTAAATTACTTCCAATCGGAGGACAATGACCATTTTTTGCTAGTTTTAATAGTAAAGAAGTGCTTCTACAACTGCACAAATTCATTTAGAACTGCACATTTTGTGTACAACTGCACGTTAAAAAAAGCCCTGCAAGGAACAAATAGTATTCGCTCTTACTTGGAACAAATAATGTTCTTCTTTTACCAGGAACAAATAATATTCCCCTTCTGTTAGGAAAAATAATATTCCTCTATTCATGAACAAATAGTATCTCTATTTTACAATGAACAACTAATATTCCTCTTTACCATGAACAAATAGTATCTCCATTTTACCATGAACAAATAGTATCTCCAATTTACATTGAACAAATAGTATCTCCATTTTACCATGAACAAATAGTGTCTCCATTTTACCATGAACAAATAGTATCTCCATTTTACAATGAACAAATAATATTCCTCTTTTACCATGAACAAATAGTGTCTCCATTTTACCATGAACAAATAGTATCTCCATTTTACCATGAACATATAATATTCCTCTTTTACCATGAACAAAATAATACTGCCCGAGGGGGCATTTCAAACAGATAAGCATCGGAAAAATGGGCTCGGGAAAAATGCTATGCATGATGAGCCTTTGTGATAGTATTGCGACAGAAATCCCGGATGTTTTTCCAGGTACGGTTCGCCAAACAGCTCTCCTCTTGCATGCAAAGCAAAATCGCTTCTTTTCGAGGAATTCTCTTCCGGACAATGTCCGGTAGCAATTGTCTTTTCACAGCCGCTTTCTCCTCGCGTGACCATCGACGCTGAAGTCTTTTCTTGGTTTTGTTCAAAGGCAGGCGGCGAACTGTCAATACGAAAAAGGAGAATATTGTGCAAGATGAATAAAAACTGAAAACACAATCTTACAGTATATCATGCGCAATTTGTATTGGATAATTTATTTTACACCTGACTCAATTCTGCAATTTGTAGAACGAATTTTTTCATTGGTCCTGCACTTCCGAATCGACTCACTCCTTTGACATGCTCTCCTTTATAAACCATCACCTGAAGCACATCCTTTTACTATCTCGAAACTACTTCTTTCACCTCTGATTCGTGTGCACTGTGAGAGACTCTATAAATGCATAGATACAATACAATGCAATAATGGTTAGTAAATAATTAATTATAATTACTTATTAATTCAAATCACCTCAACTGAGTGCAATAATACAACATTTGACTGTGAAAAGATTTTGTTAAGAGAAACTGGATAGCTTTTGTTTGAAAAAGATGAGGAGAAGGCAAGAATAAAGAGGCAGCAGAAGAGAAGAAAGAGAAAAGGAAGAAGACTTTTAAAAGAGGTGTAAGAGAGGAGCAAAAGAAGGCATAGGTATAGCATATAGTATAAAAATGTAAAAAGGAAGCAGAAGAGAAGAAGCAGAAGAGAAGAGGAAGAAAAACTCAAGAGGAAGAAAAGCAGAGTCCCATTATCAGTAGAAAGTATTTTCGACTTCCTTTTCCAGCCTCGACATACGAGGGCGAGTGACCAACCAGCTTTCCCACCGTCTGATTTCCTAATGTAAGGCCAGCATAATATAGTCAAAACAGTTGACTTGGCTTTGGGTGGAATTGGAGCCAGATCCTGAAAGAAACAAATTTCCACCTAACGGGCCAATGCACCCCGACCACTCATTCAGTTGACAATCCAATATCAGACAATTAATCACCATCCCAAAGAGACTGTAACAGCAACTGAGGGAAACCGAGTTCCATGACCAAAACCAAACATTTCAAATATCAACCAGAAGCACTTAGCGTTACAGAGGAGCCGCACGCCAGATGCTCTAACCAGTCAGTCACCCATTATCATCACCATCAGCAACATCGTCATTATTATCAAAAAGCACAGCCCATCATATTTTATCATCATTATTATCATGTCCATTCGCAAACAATAGAAGTTTGGTTACCAGATTCTTCATCACTGTCATCTCTGCCTTGTTTGTCTTGTTTTTTACTCCCGGTTTGCTGTGTCACCACCTGTTGTTCCATGTCTTGTGTTGTCTCGTTACTTTCCTCGTTTTTATCCGTTGCATCATCGAATTCTTCTGGATCATCAGGTTCCAGTTCACTATCTTTAGAACGCAGACAGAAAGAATCGAAATGTAGATGCCAAATGACACAAGTGCAGCGCGTACTTGTGAGTGGAAATTCAAAGCAGAGGCAACGAGAAATGGTCGCGAGTATGACAATCGTACTCCAGGAAAGTAAGGAGCAATAGTCTGAGCACAGGCAAAGAAAGTTGTAAATTAAGAGTGTGACATCGACCATAATAAACACCAGCGTGCAAATTTACCACTGAACTATTTTAACCTATCACATGTCCGTAGTGCGATGATTGAATTCACATAACAATTGTCTTTTTGTCAGAGGGAGCCCATTCACCCGATAAATGCACCCATCAACGGAAAACGACTAACCTGGATCCATCTTGAGGAGCACATCATCTAAGGACTTTCCGGAAAGATCCTTCACGTTTCCTTTTTCCATTATCAAGAACAGCTTGGAAAGCTTTGCCAGCTGGAGCGTGTCTTCCGGCAGTCGATAGTACTCTCGGTGCGTCCGGATATCATGTCCCATGAACTGAGCGAGCATGTCCAGCTGGTTGTCCTTCAGACTGAGCAGCTGCGACATTGTTGCCACGTGCTTCCGCAGCGACGTCGACCTCAACGTCTCCGGATATGTGGCACCGCAGTTCACGGAAAACTTCCGCAGGCAGTCACTGCCTCGGATATACGATAAGGATTTAGATTTGTTCGTCGCAAAGACGTACGGGTTTTCCTCCAAGACACCCGCACGCAGTCTCTTCCTGTTTAAAAGCGAGATCGTCTCGAACATGTTTGTGTCCATCAACAACGGCACCGTTCTACCACGCTTACCAGCTAACTCGACCCGGTAGAATAATCTGCACAGCTGCCGCTCCATCTTGGACAAACAACTTTCCACGTCACTGTTGGAACTTCCACACTTCGCTTTGCTGAAATCGACCAGTTTAATCATGGACACCTCGCCCTGCCGGCGACGGTTAAAGATGATCAGATATGCGAGGGCCACCTCAGCCAAATGTCTCCAGATGTCGACTATGTCAGTCTCTGCATTCGCCAGGAATTCTGTATGCCATTTGATTTCGCCCTTCAGAAAATCCACCAGTTTCTTCGTGTCGGCGGTCAACGGCAGGCGCTTCGTCGAATTCCGCTTTCGGTCGTACAGATCTTTCATCGCTCGATGCGTCACTTCATCCGACCACTCTATCTCGCACAGATCTTCGAACCGTCTGGCGTCTTCGATCAGTTGACGGTCGGAGGTCTCGATGGCCAGACCTTTCACAATCTGGCAGCATTTGCGCAGAGTATGACCGACCTTAATCGCCAGAGACGGGCAGCGATATGTCATCTGGTCAGTGTCGAATCCTGCCAGGGCCCGAACACCGCTAACAACAGTCTTGAACATTTTCGGCTTCAGGCAGTCCTGCAGCGTGACTTTCTCCGTACCCTTGAGCTTCTGTATCTCAATGATCAGCCGCCCCATTTCACGCAGACGGGCACTTACCAGGTGTTTCTTCTCATGTCCGTAACGCATGAACAGCTTCGACGCCAGTCTCTGAAGAAGTGTGTCGTGCTGGATGATATATTTGACTTCTCCCTCAACCATTCCTTTCAACACGATGCGCACTTCCGGTGTGACACCGTCAGGAGGCGGAAGTAGCATAAACGATTTCATAGCAGCGCGTCCTCTCTTTTTCATTGGCTCCACCTTGCAGCGATGCCGATACAATTCTGTTTTGCTGTAGTAGCCGAGGCAATACTCACACGGCCTGTAATCGTCCATAACTTTGTTCGTCTTCGGCCGATAAGTAACCATCAATTCGCCTTTGCCCTCTTTCATTACACTGCAGTTGTGTATGTGGTTTCCTTTATTCCGGAGGACAGTAATAAAAGACAGCTTCCTGTGTTTATTTCTTTCTGAAATTATCTCCCTAACCTCAGGCTCTCTGGTATGTCCTTTATACCAGTGCGTAGTAATCTTAGAGTACGGTTTTTCGCAGAACAAACAGTACTGTTTTTTGTCGTACACTATTTTGGTTTTTGTATTTGACGTTTTACTAACCCGAATACTTTTATAGGTCATCAGATCTGACTTTTTTAAAGCTTTCTTGTCTGCGCTTCCTTCCTCCGCATCAGCTTCCAATGACGATGATGACATGTAATCAGCCTCAATATCATATCCACTGGTCTTTCTCTTTTTTACTTGTCTACATTGAACATTTTTCGAACTAGTCGAAGCAACCGACCTCTTAGAATATTCCGCATCAGTATCTTCTTCCTCTTCTTCTTCTTCTGCATCAGATTCTGATGATGGTACATAATCATCCGCAGAATCATCATAATCATACACTCTTCTGTTTTTCCTCTTCTCTGCTTGTCTAGACTGACATTTTATCAAACTAATCGAATCAACTGACTTCCTAGAACATTCATCAACATCAATTTCAGTTTCGTTCTCTTCTTTCCGACCAGGTTTCAATGGAAGCAAGTATTCTTCATCATCATCATCATTATCATCATCATCATCATCATCATCGGATGATGAAAACTTAAGCGTGGGCTTGGAAATTCCTTTACGCAGATTATACCCGGAACCTGCATATTGTATAATGTCTGACTCAGGTTCACTGTGCTCTAGCTGACCCTCACCCGGGCAAGCTAGACCTTCCTTCTCTTCCTTTGCATCAGTGGCTGATAACGGTGAGTGATCTTCCTCACACTTATACATTCTTCTTTTGGTACTTTTCGCTTTGTTGTTCTGAATATTTTTCGAAGTCTTTCGATCACTGCATGTTTTTGTCAAATATGTCTTCATAGAAAATTTCTTATCAGTGCTTTTTTCTACCGCACCAGTCTCCAACGATGATGATGATACGTATTCGTCCTCACAGTCGTAAATTCTTGCTGTTTCTCTTTTTAGCCTTTGTCCTATATGAACATTTGTAGTCGAAGCATCTTGTTTGGAATATTTCTCATTGAAATCAAATCCAGCATTGTTCTCTTCTTCTGAACGATCTTTCAATGATGGTGCATAGTCTTCTCTAGAATCACAATTGTCATCAGAAGACGAAAACATAAGCGTAGCCCTCGTAATTCCTTTATGCAGATTGGTCTGAGAAGCTACATCATGCTCAATGTCGGACTCCGCTCCACTGTGGTCAAGCTCATCCTCTCCAGATGTCGCGTCGTAGTCTACTAAAGACAGATGACGATCGTCTTTCAAAACCATTTCTTTGAAATCTGTAAACACATTTAACAATTCTGAAGTTGAAACATACCGGGTACCACCCCCGGTAATTATACATGTGCAGAATACTGTTGCAAACGAGTATACAAAGTATACAATTCTTGAAAGGTTAAAAAGTTGCTCTTTAAAAGAACTATCCATATTTGATTAATTATGGCACGGAAAAGAAATAGCATACACATGAAGAAAGATGCTTCTCAGGTAACGCGTGAAGTGGTTTGACAAGAATAATATGCGATTGTGGCTAGCCCAAAGAACAGCACTTATCATACAGGCAAATATACCATTGAAAATACGTTGGTTTCAGTTAACCAAAATCGATAAAAAAAAGTCAGTCACTAAAATTCATTAAGTCCATAGTGACTAATCTCAAGGACCAAGGCTGCGCACAGACCAAACTTTCTAATGTCACTGACATCCGGTTAGTATGCCCTTTCTGACCGCGTGCACAATGTAAATATGTACTCTGCTATCCGTCAGTGACCTCAAAGTGGTCAGTTCAGTGCGCAGCACAATACATTTGTACGTAGGAAATGTGGACTAAGTGGAAAAAGAAGGGAATAGGGTTCTGGAGAATGGGATTGGTCACCACCACTTTGTGGAGAAGCCAGTGCCACCCCCCCTTGAGGCCGAGAGAAACAGTTGGTCTCTAAGAATCAGATGCATTACACAGTTACAAGCTCTAAAATGCTTTGGGAAGATAAGATGCTGAGCCAGAAAAGATGGTGGCCTAATATCTGACTCTAACTCATCTGCAAGGTCTGCAACTTTTGTTTCAACTGGAGCAGTGCTTCGCAAACTTTCTGATGCTGTGATGACTGTTTATCAGTGTTAATCTGCAGATCAATGTTTGTCTACATCAGTTAATATATATATATATATATATATATATAATGTATATATATATATATATGGCATGCTGTGCCTCTATATTAAAATTTAGATTGAATAAAATGGTCAATGTTCATTTTCATTAAACGTATAGGTCTTCTGTTGGAACGACTGAGTGTTTAAATTGAGTTTTCATGTATGAGCAATGCATCAAGGGTTATTGAATAAAGTTGTCTACACAGTGCCTATAATTTATTATTTTCTTTGATTTCTAAGTATTATTTAATAATGTCTGCATAGTGTATATAATTTAATATTTGTTTTGACTCTGATTTATGTAGATTTTGGTTATTTCACGGTCCGGTAACCACTGACTCATGTATCGATCGGTCAGAGGCCACAGCTTGAGAAGCTTCATTGCCTTTGTCAACACAAACGTGGGATGTGAAAATTTTCATACCTCGCAGCACTGGTTTAGCATCCATGGGAAAGTTCAGGCAAAAAAATGATGGAATCCCCATGTTGGAGAGACAAGTAGGCTATTATTTAAAACAATTAGCTGTGATTTCAAGATTCTTAAAATAATGTCCTCAGACGAATTAACTTATTATTATTATTATTATTATTATTATTATTATTATCAATATTATTATCATCAATATTTTTAGTATTTTAAAGCACTTATGAAGAACTAGAAGCCAATAGACAGAGGAAGCCAAGACTATTACTGCAAAACTAAAAATAATAACAATACCTAATTAATAGCGTTTGCAGTCGAAACTTTCGATCTTTCTCCAAGATCGTCTTCTGTTAATTTTTTCTGTTGAAAATGAAATGCTGGCGCAAAGGAAACAAAAGAACGCGCCGATAAATCGCACCCGCAACTGGAATATCACGAAAAACGAGTTTTCCAAGTGAACGGTAAATTATTTTATGATTCCAGTGTTCAGCGACATTCCTATTATTTGCTGCTATGGTCGTTGATGCGTTTGAATAAAACTTATTGTATTTCAGTTTATTTTCGTATTGCACTGTGCACATCGTTTGTTGCAGGTCCCTCAATGGACTGCATGTGAAATGATGTCAGGGCTTTTAAAAAATGATTTATGGGTACTCTGAATAGGTAGCGTTACCATAAGTGCTCAGATGAAAAAGAGGACACAAAATGTTCATCCGGTTACCATCCAGTAGCCGGTGACACGAAACGGAGTATCCCCTCTGAAAGCTATCCGGGGGGGATGAATTAATCTATCCCCCGGATGGAATTAACCGGTCTATACTATCCGGGGGATAAACCATTCTATCCCCTTTTTTGAAAAATGAGCATAATAAAAATTTTTATGCTGTAATCAAAATTGTAAGCGACTCTAATTGTTTTAAGTGTCCTAAGCAATGCTCAGATAAAGGCAACTCGAATTTATTTAGTGACTCTGAGTGCTTTTAAGTGTTTTAAATGTTTTAAGTGCTCTAAAAACAGAGCAAAACAAATTATCTAGTAGGAATAAACATACCTGTTAGTGTCATTGTTCAAAACAAAGCAGATGAAAATTAATTTGCAAGAAAAAATACACGCGGAAACGGTTTTTTCGACTTTTTTAAATTTGGGGGGATACAATTAATACGGGGAATACTCTATTTCGTGACACCGGCTCCTAGCCTAGTGCAACGCCGATGTTAAGTGTTGTACAAATAAAAGTAACGTTAAACTACCTGGTAGACAAAATTTTATTCTTATTGTACATGGTTTCAATTTAAACTTCATTGAGTGAGTGTTCAGTAGCCAACACATTAGCTAGCTACATTACTGTCACTGACTGTAGGCTACACTCAAACAAAATAGTGACAAAATTCGTTGCTTTTCGAACCCAGTGTAAGAAAAAAATTGGTTACTTTGGTAGCTTATAAGAGGTTCCTCGAACACTATTAATTAACATGCTTCAGCGTTTCGACGTGCGCCTTTATAATCCAGTGCACCCTTATTGGCAACTGACGTATAAGTTCCGCTGCCGCATGTCAAACATTTAGCTTCCCTGTCCTGCACGAAAACCTGTGTAGGCCTATTGGGAGTTCCGTGCGTCTGCAAACAGGCACTTAATTACGTTTGGGCATTTTTATGTAGTTTTTCATTAAATTGAAAAATTAATTATTTTATTTAGATCTGCAATTATCATTATATTGGGTTATAATTATGCGTTTGGTTTACGATATACGGCTTCAGCAACCGGAAGTTCAATGGTAACCATGCATTGAGCTAAATATTGCTCGAACGCGTGTTTAGTTCACAGAACGGAAGAGAATAAAACACGAAAAAGTAAGTAAGATCGATCGATCGTGGACGGACGGGGAAAACCCGGACAAAGCCATATTTCTGGAAAGCCGCCCGGACAGGGGTCTAAAAAGAGGACATGTCCGAGGAAACCCGGACGTATGGTAACCCTATGAATAGGCAAGGGCTCCTATTAAATGATTAATGTCCATCCTCTCTGCTGCAATCCTCAGTGACCCTGGACAGTCCTCCAAGATCTTCTCCCACCAGGGCGAGCAATTGGATACTCCCTTAAGCCTCGCTCACATAAACTAGAGATATAACGGTGTGATTCGCTGATTGGAACGCGATTTATCACTAGAATGTTGTACGGATGACTTGTTTGACGATAGCATTTTAGCCATTTCGTTAAACTTGTGATTTACTTTGCACCTTTTATTACTAATTATTGCTTTGATGTATTGCAACGATGTCACATATTGCATGTAATGTCCCATTGTGCATCTGTAAGTAGAGTAATAAAGAAAATGCTTACGTACATAGAAGCTTCTCCGTGTGTGAACAGCACTGTGGTAGCCTTGTCTCACTCATGTTTCCATTATCACACATTTCGCAGGCTTTGTGTTCTTCGCACGTGTTATAATTATTAGAACCATACACAGAGGTTTGCAAATAGACCTATTGCTTTAACTAATACAAGTCTGCTTCATCAACTTTAGGTGGCCTCAAAGGGGTGGTGGTGGTGGTGGTGAGCCTCATCCCACGGTTCCCACCCATCCCTTCTCTTTTCCATCCACCAACTACAAGAAGATGGTTAACGGTAACCACATAAACAATAAGCACCCTAACGTAAAGGCATTTACAGTATGAAGGCTGTAGAGAAATAACTGGGGTTGGGTTACACTTTGATCCCCATATGGCATGCAAAGATAACTACACTGTCAAGACTTCTAAGACTGAGACAAGGGTAGGTAGGGATGAACCCTTCAAAACCCCTGGCAATTATACCTGGTCATCTATCTGCATTGCGGTGGTTAAGTGTGCAAAAATGCACTACAGATAATCACGGATCTAGCAGCAAAATCATAGGGGAGTACACAAAAACAACACACTACAGTTGCCTAGACCTGTCTGCACATCATTTTCCCATAATTATACTATAAAACACAAATGAATTATCTGTGAGGTGAGTGCACACCAGAGGCGTAGACAAGGGTGGCTTTCGACGGCCTAGGAAACAAGTGTTTTTAAAGGTTATTTATCCACTTAAATAAGAAAAAACAAAACAATTGCTTGTAGTAACAATTTTTTTCTTACTTTATTCCCTTTGTTACTTTATTCCCTTTTTATTTACTGTAATACTGTTGGGTTGGTGTCAGAAAGGGCATCCGGCCAGGCCAGGCCATAAAACCCCCAAAACCTCCCCATCATAAATTCCTGGCTACACCACTACACACTACCCTCGACTAGAGACAATCTTGCAGATAACTGTCGTTACCTGAACTTACTTCAAACCAGAAACAAAACCATCAGGTCACAAACATTACTTCAGCACAGGGTCCCCCAAAACGTCACAACACAAACTAGACAATAGCCTATGGTTCCAAGTTGCTGCTACTATTAATACCACTACTGCTACAGGCCGAATGCCCACAAACCTAGATGGAATTCATACAGCTGGTTACATATGGTTGCCACATGGAGTGATTATAGACGAACACACGTGCACCCTCCCTAATAAGGATGAATAACTGAGCAAGGACATCAAGATGACTGTTTAACATATGAAATACTTTTAAAATTAAAAGAAATATTTAATGTAACTTATATAATTAGAAATCCAAGGAGCAAGTGTCCAAATGCGGCAACCCATGCCTTCTAATATATCAACACAGAATGTTAAGACTGGATATGAGCCATCACCATCAAATGGCTGCAGTTATTAATAGTCTATTTCGGTCTGCTCTATATCACAAAGACTAGACCGATAGTTTGCTTTTCATAGATTCAAGAATAAATTCGATGATGCATATGTTCTAGAATTTTTTAGCTACCAATGTAAACATCAGTGACTTCCGTACAACAGGTAACAAAAAAAGCACTATTCCATAGGGGCAGTAGTTCCGACCGCTTTTGCAGGTACACTACGCTAACACTGTGTTTTGGAATAAATAAATAAATAAATAAATAATGTATTTATTACATAAAGTTGAGATTGTAACAATTGTAACTGTATTCAAATATGTATAATAACATTCCCTTTTACCTGGAACAAATAACATCCCTTTTCTACTAGAAAAAATAATATCTCCCTTTCACCAGAGAAAAATAATATCTCCTTTTCACCCGGAACAAATAGCATTCCTTTTTACCTGGAACAAATAATATCCCCATTTTACCAGGAACAAATAGTATTCCCATTTTACCAGAAACAAATAGTATTCCCTTTTACCAAGAAAAATTATAATCCCCTGTACAAGGAACCAATAACATCCCTTTTCCACTAGGAAAAACAATATCCCCCTTTCACCAGGAAAAAATAATATTCCCTTGTTCCAGGAACAAACAATATTCCCATTTTACCTGGAACAAATAATATCCCCATTTTACCAGGAACAAATAGTATTCCCTTTTACCAGGAAAAATAATATTCCCCGTTACATGGAACAAATAATATTCCTCTTTTACCAGGAACAAATAGTATCTCCATTTTACCAGGAACAAATGATATTCCCTTCTACTAGGAAAAATAATATTCCTCTTTTACCATGAACAAATAGTCACTCCATTTTACCATGAACAAATAACATTCCTCTTTTACCATGAACAAATAACATTCCTCTGTTTTATAATACCATGAACAAATAACACTGCCCAAGGGGCATTTCAAGCAGATAAGCATCGGCACAATGGGCTCGGGGAAAATGCTAGGCGTGTCGAGCCCGTGTGATAGTGTTGCGACAGAAATTCCGTATGTTTGTCCAGGTGCGCTTTGCCAAACAGCTCTCCTCTTGCATGCAACGCAAAATCGCTTCTTTTCGAGGAATTCTCTTCCGGATAATGTCCGGTAGCAATTGTCTTTTCACAGCCGCTTTCTCCTCACGTGACCATCGACGCTGCAGTCTTTTCTTGGGTTTGTTGAAAGGCAGGCGGCGAACTGTCAATACGAAAAAGGAGAATGTTGTGCAAGTAAACAAAAACCGAAAACACAATCTGACAACATATGCGCAATTTGTATTGGACAATTTATTTTATGCCAGACTCAATTCTGTAATTAGTAGAATGAGCTTTTTCATTGGTCCTGCACTTGGAATCGACTCACTCCTTTGACATGCTCTCCGATATTAACTGGCACCTGAAGCACATCTTTTCACTATCTCGAAGCTACTTTTATTTTCTATGGGTCTTTCGCCTCTGATTCGTGTGCACTGTGAGAGACGCTTTATAAATTTTTAGATACAATACAATGCAATACAATACAATACAATAATGATTAGAATTCATACAACATTTGACTGTGTAAATATTTTGTTAAGAGAAACTGGATAGCTTTTGTTTGAAAAAGATGAGGAGAAGGCAAGAATAAAGAGGCAGCAGAAGAGAAGAAAAAGAAAAGGAATAAGACTTTTAACCCTCATCCACATTGGTCAGAAAAGTCACGTTATTGCATACCTGGGGTCCGCTTGGACCCCAACATTTACATTACATGTCGCATGTGATCTTTGCATTGAAAAATCTTCTTTAATACAGTTATGCATACTTTTTAATGTAACTAGTAATAGAGAGAACTTTCCAGATTAACCTGGTAACTATTCTTTATATAATGAATGTTGCATTTAGTGCTAATTAAAGAGAAATGTCCAATGTTAGTTTGTGAAGAAAGTAACCTGTATGTAGAAAGTCATGAAACGAAAACAGAATGGTCTAGCAGTTTTCCAGTTCAGTTCAGTTACGCTGTTAAGTTTATGACATGTCTTAGAGGCATTCTGTACACATGATGCCAGGTGTAGCATGCTCCATGCACACATTCCTGCCACACACAGTGCACTCTTGTCTCACCTTTCTGTCAGCACTGCGCGGACAGATGTGGCAACGACGCTTTCTGAGAGGTTCTCCGTTCTTCTGTTGGCTGCTTTCCACTGCAATCTCCACACTTTGTATGTTGGCCCGCTTTAGTGCAATTCTAACTTCTCCTTGCATTGCTCTGGGGTTTGCTGAACGAATAGCAATTTGTTCTTGTACCAGCTGATGGCCCAACTCCAGCATAAACAGCCGACGACGGCGGCTGCCGTTACGAATTTCCCACTCTGGAAAGTTGCATAACCAGATTACAAGTGCAGCAATACTGGTGACATCGAGAATGTTGAAGAACAATGACAATGGCCAACGGTTGCACTTTCGTTTGCATGTGTAGGTTGCGGCAAGCTTGTCCATATTGTCTACTCCACTCTTCTTGGAATTGTAGTGAAGTATAATATCAGGCTTGTGATCATCGCCAGATGTCTTACTGTCATGATGCATAGAAGACAGTAGGATGACAGCCCTCGCCTTCTTTGGGACATATGAAGTCAGAGTATAATTTCCGCAGAAACCGAAAATTGAGGATTTTTCTTCTCTCGTCCTGTTCGCCTGCATTTCAGCTGGAATGTCAGCCTTATTTTTTCGAATTGTTCCAACATATGTGGTGTGCTGTTCAAGCAGCTTCTCTGCGAGAGGCAAGCTGGTGAAAAAATTGTCACCAATGATGTTACGCCCGGTCTTCATCCATGGTTTTGTCAAACGCAAAACTACACCGGCCCCTTGTTCTACATCCCTCTCCTGATTCGGCTGTCTTCCCAGATACACTTCTCCTTTCAGAGGATATGATGTTTCGGCGTCGCATGCCCACCATACTTTCATTCCGTATTTGGCTGGTTTGCTTGGAATATACTGTCGAAAAGGACATTTGCCACGGAAAGGAACCAGCTGCTCGTCCACTGTGATGTCTGTTCCTGGGATGTAGAACTTAGGAAGTTGTGCCACAAACAGCTCCCAAATGTCTCTGATAGGAGCCAGTTTATCAGTTGCCCGTCTTTGCGCTCGAGATGCTTTGTTATCAAAGCGAATGAAACGCAATATATCCTCGAAGCGATTGACAGACATCGTTGCAGTAAAGATCGGACGACCATGTTCGCTTGACCACATGTCACGCAGAGGCTCCAGTTTGGCTCTGTATGTCCCAGCCATTAGAAGGAGACCTAGGAATGCATTCGTCTCGGCTGAGGTAAGTGGATTCCACTTCCTCATCTTCTCTGGATGAGCCACGTTCCACATGGAGATGACTCTCTGTGCTTCTCGATTTGTTTCATTGGTTATAATATCGATTATAACTGGAGTAATGAACAGATGAAAAGCTTCAAGTGGTGATTTTACCTTCGCGTCTCTAGTAAGTCCCGGATGATGACGAATTATATCTTCAGGACCGCGTTTATGTGCAGCTGGAGGCATCTCTGACCATAGGCGACCATTTCGAGATATCAGATTATTAGCATTGACATCCGCTGGCAGGTTTGGTTGACTGGTTCTACCACCACGTTGACGTCGACTTCCACCACAGCTTCTTGATGTAGGCCTACCACGTGTTACTGCTCTACCACGAATCGGTGATGGTGGTGCAGGTTCATTGACAGGTTCAACAATATCACTATCTGTTGCTTCTTCTTCAGAAACGTGATCGATTTCAGAGTCATCATCTTCATCCGCGCTGCTGCATTCATTGTTGACATCATCTTCTTCGCCATCGAATATAATCCTCAAAGCTTCAGAAACCGTATATCTAGCACTTTTTTGAGCCATTTTTGGACTGCAGCAGGAGATAATGCAGTTGCTTTACTTATATAAAGCTTGTTTCCATACTAATAATGGTAGCCTATACCATTTTGTGCTTTATATTACCACTATTATCCTTGTGGGGTCCGCTTGGACCCCAGGGGTCCATCTGGACCCCAGAAGAAATTTATTTTTAATTTTTTTGCCATATCAGTTGCTGATCTGCAAATGCAGAGGATCATCAAGCGATGAAAGACTGACAATTACCTAAAATCACAATGCTGCGCCATCTAGCGTTTGAACGTTACACCTATGCAAACATGCGTGGGGTCCGCCTGGACCCCAGGAATGAGGATGAGGGTTAAAAGAGGCGCAGGAGAGGGGAGTCAAAAGAAGGCATCAAGACCGTAGCTAGGGGGTGTTTGGGGTGTTTGAACACCCCCGAAATGGAAAATGTGAAAAATAATAGAATGCATTTACGAGCACATGATGTAAAAAACATGAAATAAAGCCATGAAAACACCCACCGAAATGGAAAAATGGAAAAACAGAATGCCAGACGACTAAAAATGTCATCAGTTTTTTAGAAAGAAAAACTGGTGAGTGAAACACCCTCGAAATCAAATCCTGCTACGGCCTTGGAAGAAATAGGTGGGTGAGCATGGACAAATGCAAAAAGGAAGCTCAGAGAAGAGGAAGAAAAACTCGAGAGGAAGAAAACCACAGTCCCATTATCAGTATAAAGTATTTTCGACCTCCTTTTCAAGCCTCGACATACGAGAGCGATGGGCCAATCAGCATAATGTAACGCCAGCAAAACATAGTCAAAACAGTTGACTTGGCTTTGGGTGCAATTGGAGTCTAATCCTGGAAGAAACCAATTTCCACCTAACGGCTCTATGTACCCCAGACCACTAATTCAGTTGCCAATCCAATATCAGACAATTAGTCACCATCCCAAAAAGACTAACAGCAACTGAGGGAAATCGAGTTCCATGACCAAAACAAAACTCATTTCCAATATCAACCAGAAGCACTTAGCGTTGCAGAGGAGCCGCACGCCAGATGCTCTAACCAATCAGCTACCCATTTTCATCACCATCAACAACATCGTCATCATTATCAAAAAGCACAGCCCATCATTTTTCATCATCATCATCATTATCATTTCCATTCGCAGACGATAGAAGTTTGGTTACCAGATTCTTCATCACTGTCATCTCTGCCTTGTTTGTCTTGTTTTTTCCTCCTGGTCTGCTGTCTCACCACCTGTTCCATGTCTTGTGTTGTCACCACCTGTTGTTCCATGTCTTGTGTTGTCTCATTGCTTTCCTCGTTGTTATCCGTTGCATCATTGAATTCTTCTGGATCATCAGGTTCCAGTTCACTATCTTTAGAACGCAGACAGAAAGAATCAAAATGTAGATGCCAAATGACACAAGTGCAGCGCGTACTTGTGAGTGGAAATTCAAAGCAGAGGCAACAAGAAATTGTCATGAGAGTATGACAATCTTACTGTAGAAAAGTAAGGAGCATTAGTCTGAGCACCGGCAAGGAAAATTGTAAATTAAGAGTGTGACGTCGACTATAATAGACACCAGCGTGCAAATTTACCGCTAAACTATTTTAACCTATCACAAGGAATGTCCGTAGTGCGATGATTGAATTCGCATAACAATGTTCCTATTGTCTGAGGGACCCATTCACCCGATAAATGCATACATCAATGGAAAACGACTAACCTGGATCCATCTTGAGGAGCACATCATCTAAGGACTTTCCGGAAAGGTCCTTCACGTTCCCTTTTTCCATTATCAAGAACAGCTTCGAAAGCTTTGCCAGCTGGAGCGTGTCTTCCGGCAATCGATAGTACTCTCGGTGCGTCCGGATATCATGTCCCATGAACTGAGCGAGCATATCTAGCTGGTTGTCCTTCAGACTGAGCAGCTGCGACATTGTTGCCACGTGCTTCCGCAGCGATGTCGACCTCAACGTCTCCGGATATGTGGCACCGCAGTTCACGGAAAACTTCCGCAGGCAGTCACTGCCTCGGAAATACGATAAGGAATTATATTTGTTCGCCGCAAAGACGTACGGGTTTTCCTCTGAGACGCCCGCCAGCAGTCTCTTCCTGTTTAAAAGCGAGATCGTCTCGAACATGTTTGTGTCCATCAACAATGGCACCGTTCTACCACGCTTACCAGCTAACTCTACCCGGTAGAATAATCTGCACAGCTGCCGCTCCATCTTGGACAAACAACTTTCCACGTCGCTGTTGGAACTGCCACACTTCGCTTTGCTGAAATCGACCAGTTTAATCATGGACACCTCGCCCTGCCGGCGACGGTTAAAGATGATCAGATATGCGAGGGCCACCTCAGCCAAATACCTCCAGAGGCCGACTATGTCGGTCTCTGCATTCGCCAGGAATTCTGTATGCCATTTGATTTCTTCCTTCAGAAAATCCACCAGTTTCTTCGTGTCGGCGGTCAACGGCAGGCGTTTCGACGAATTCCGCTTTCGTTCGTACAGATCTTTCATCGCTCGATGCGTCACTTCCTCTGACCACTCTATCTCGCATAGATCTTCAAACCGTCTGGCGTCTTCGATCAGTTGACAGTCGGAAGTCTCAATGGCCAGACCTTTCACAATCTTGCAGCATTTGCGCAGAGTATGACCGACCTTAATCGCCAGAGACGGGGCCCGATATGTCATCTGGTCATGGTCGAATCCTGCCAGGGCCCGAACACCCCTAACAACAGTCTTGAACATTTTCGGCTTCAAGCAGTCCTGCAGCGTGACTTTCTCCATACCCTTGAACTTCTGTATCTCAATGATCAGTCGCCCCATTTCACGCAGCCGGGCACATACCAGGTGTTTCTTCTCATGTCCATGACGCATGAACAGCTTCGACGCCAGTCTCTGAAGAAGTGTGTCGTGCTCGACGACAACTTTCACTGGTCCTTCAATCATTCCACTCAACACGATCAGCACTTCCGGTGTGACGCCGTCAGGAGGCGGAAGTAGCATAAGCGATTTCGTAGCAGCGCGTCCTCTCTTTCTCATTGGCTCCACCTTGCAGCGATGGCGATACAATTCCTTTGTACTGTAGTAGCCAAGGCAATACTCACATGGCCTGTAATCATTCAAATCTTTGTTCGTCTTCGGCCGATAAGTAACGATCAGTTCGCCTTTGCCCTCTTTCAATACATTGCAGTTGTGTATGTGGTTTCCTTTATTCCGGAGGACAGTAATAAAACACAGCCTCCTGTGTTTATTTCTTTCTGAAATTATCTCCCTAACCTCAGGCTCGCTGATATGTCTCGCAAACCAGTGCTTAATAATCTTAGAGTACAGTTTTTCGCAGAATAGACAGTACTGTTTTTTGTCGTACTTTCTTGTGGTTTTTCTATTTGACGTTTGACTGACCTGAATACTTTTCAAAGTCATCAGATCTTCTGGCTTTTTAAAACCTTTCTTGTCTGCGCTTCCTTCCTCCGCATCAGCTTCCAATGATGATGATGACCTGCAATCAGCCTCAGAATCATATGTACTGGTCTTTCTCTTTTTTATTTGTCTACACTGAAAATTTTTAGAGCTAGTCGAAGCAGCCGACTTTTTAGAATATTCCGCATCAGTGTCCTCTTCTTCTTCTTCTTCTGCATCAGATTCTGATGATGGTACATAATCATCCGCAGAATCATCAGAATCATACACTCTTCTGTTTTTCCTCTTCTCTGCTTGTTTAGACTGAATTTTTTTTGAACTAGTCGAATCAACTGACTTCCTAGAGCATCCGTCAACATCAGTTTTGTCCTCTTCTTTCCGACCAGGTTTCCATGGCAGCAAGTCTTCTTCATGATCATCATCGGACGATGAAAACTTAAGCGTGGGCTTGGAAATTCCTTTACGCAGATTATACTGGGAACCTACATATTGTATAATGTCTGACTCAGGTTCACTCTGGTCTAGCTGGCCCTCACCCGGGCAAGCTAGACCTTCCTTCTCTTCCACTGCATCAGTGGCTGATAACGATAAGTGATCTTGCTCACAATTATACATACTGCTTTTGGTACTTTTCGCTTTGTTGTTCTGAATATTTATTGAAGTCTTTCGATCATTGCATGTCTTTTTCGAATATGTCTTCATAGAAAATTTCTTATCAGTGGTTTTTTCTACCGCATCAGCTTCCAACGATGATGACAATACGTAATCGTCCTCATAGTCATAAACTCTTGTGGTTTCTCTTTTTACCCTTTGTCCTATATGAACATCCTTTGTAGTCGAAGCATCTTGTTGGGAATATTTCTCATTGTAATCAATTTCGGCATTGTTCTCTTCTTCTGAACGAGCTTTCAATGATGGCGCATATTCTTCTCCAGAATCATAATTGTCCTCAGATGACGAAAACATAAGCGTAGCCCTCGTAATTCCTTTATGCAGATTGGCCCGAGAAGCTACATCATGCACAATGTCAGACTCAGCTTCACTCTGGTCAAGCTCATCCTCTCCAGATGTCACGTCATAGTCTACTAAAGACAGATGATGATCGTCTTTCAAACCCATTTCTTTGAAATCTGTAAACACATTTCACAATTCTGAAGTCAAAACATAACTATGCATGTGCAGAGTACTGTTGCAAAAGAGTATAAAAATCCTGAAAAGGTGTAAAAAGTTGCTCTTTAAAAGAACTATCCATATTTTATTAATTATGGCACGGAAAAGAAATAGCATGCATATGAAGAAAGATGCTTCTCAGGTAATGCGTGAAGTGGTTTGACAAGAATAATATGCGATTGTGGCTAGCCCAAAGAGCTGCGCTTATCATACAGGCAAATATAGCATTGAAAATACGTTGGTTTCAGTCAACCAAATCGATAAAGTCAGTCGTTAAAATCCATTAAGTCCATAGTGACTAATCTCAAGGGTCAAGGCCGAGCATAGACGTAACTTTCTAATGTGACTGACATCCGGTTAGTATACCCCTTTCTGGCCGCATGCATAATGTAAATATGTACTCTGCTATCCATCAATGACCTCAAAGTGGCCAGTTCAGTGCGCAGCACAATAAATTTGTACATAAGAAATGAGGACTAAGCGGAAAGAAGGGAAGCCTGTGGATAGGGTTCTGGAGGATGGGATTGGTCACCACCACTTTGTGGAGAAGCCACCCCCCCCTTGAGAAACAGTTTTGGTCTACAAGAATCAGACACATCACACAGTTATAAGCTCTAAAATGCTTTTGGAAGATAAGATGCTGAGCAAGAAAAGATGGTGGAATAATATCTGACTCTAACTCATCTGCAAGATCTGCAACCCTTGTGTCAACTGGAGCAGCGCTTCTCAAACTTTCTGATGCTGCAGACTGTTTATCAGCGTTAATCTGCAGACCAGTGTTTTTCATCATCAGCTAATATGTATATTTATATATATATATATAAGATATGTATGACATGCTGTGCCTCTATATTAAACTTAGATTGAATCAAATGGGCAATGTTCATTTTCATTAAATGTATAGGTCTTCTATTGCAATGACTCTGTGTTTAAATGAGGTATGAGCAATGCATCAAGTGTTATTGAATAAAGTTGTCTGTATACTGTGCAGTGCATATAATTTAATATTTTCTCTGATGTATTAAGTATTATTTAATAATGTTGTCTGAACGGTGCATATAATTTAACATTATCTTTGATGTATTAAGAATTATTTAACAATGTTGTCTACACAGTGCATAAAATTCAATATTTTCTTTGATGTATCAAGCATCATTGAATAATGTCTGCATAGTGTATATAATTTAATATTTGTTTTGACTCCGATTTATTTTGATTTTTGTTATCATTTCACGGCCCGGTAACCACTCACTCATGAATCGGTCAGAGGCCACAGCTTGAGAAGCTTCATTGCTTTCGTCAACACAAACTTGGGATGCAAAAATTTCATACAACGCAGCACTGGTAGATAAAAAATGAAGAATTTAGCATACATGGGAAAGTTCAGGCCAAAGAACGACGGAATCCCCATGTTGGAGAGACAGGTAGGCTATTATTTAAAACTAAGGTAGCTCTGATCTCAAGATTCTTAAAATAATGTCCTGAGACAAATAAACATATTATTATTATTACTACTACTACTAATATTATTATTATTATTATCAATATTATTATTATTTTTTAAGCACTTATGAAGCACCAGAAGCCAATAGACAGAGGAAGCCAAGATTATTACAGCAAAACTAAAAATAATAACAATACCTAATTAATAACGTTTGCAGTCGAAACTTTCGATCTTTCTCCAAGATCATCTCCTGTTAACTTCATCTGTTGAAAAAGAAACGCTGGCGCAAAGGAAACAAAAGAACGCGCCGATAAATCGCACTCACAACTGGAATATCACCAAAAACGCGTTTTCCAAGTGAATGGTAAATTATTTTATGAACGTTCAATGTTCAATGACATTCCTAAATTGTATTGCTGCTATGTTGACGTGTTCGAATAAAACTTATTGTATTTCAGTTTATTTTCGTATTGCACATCGTTTGTTGCAGGTCGTTGGTCTGCACGTGAAATGATGTTAGGGCTGTTCAAAAAGAGTTACGGGTACTCTGAATAAGCAAGGGCTATTATATAAAATGATTAATGTCCATCCTCTTTGCTGCAATCCTCAGTGACCCTGGGCATGTCCTCCATGATATCCTCCCACCAGAACGAGCAACTGGATACTCCCATAGGCGTCACTCACGCCATCTAGAGATACGACGCTGCGATTCTCTGATTGAAAAGTGATTTATCAGCAGAATGCTGTATAGATAACTTGTTTGACGATAGGATTTTAGCCATTTCGTCAAACTTGTAATTTAATTTGCACCTTTTATTACAAATAATTGCTTTGATGTATTGCAACGATGTCATATATTCCATGTGATGGCCCACTGTGTATTTGTAAGTGGAGTAATAAATAAAATACTTACTTACATAGAAGCTTCCCCGTGTGTGAACAACAATGTGGTAGCCTTCTCTGACTCATGCCATTATCACACATTTTGCACGCTTCGTGCTCTTCGCACGTGTTATTTTAGAACCATACACAGAGGTTTGCAAATAGACCTACTGCTTTAACTAATACAAGTCTGCGTCATCAACTCTAGGTGGCCTCAAAGGGGGGGTGGTGGTGGTGGTGAGCCTCATCCCACGGTTCCCACCCATCCCTTCTCTTTTCCATCCACCAACTACAAGAAGATGGTTAACGGTAACCACATAAACAATAAGCACCCTAACGTAAAGGCATTTACAGTATGAGGGTTGTAGAGGATAAGAGGAATAACTGGGGATTACACTTTGATCCACATATGGCGTGCAAAGATGACTATACCGTGAAGACTTCTAAGACAGAAACTAGGGTTGGTAGGGTTGGCTGGCAGTTATCACCCTGGTCATCTATCTGCATTGCGGTGGTTAAGTGTGCAAAAATGCACTACAGATAATCACGGCTGTAGCAGCAAATCATAGGTGAGTACACGCTACAGTTGCCTAGGCCTGTCTGCAGCTCATTTTCCCATATACTATTAAACACAAATATCTGTGAGGTGAGTACACACAAGTGGCGCAGACAAGGGGGATTTCGGGGGTTAAAACCGCCCATTGGCCTATGAAAAGGTTTTTAAAGGTCATGTATCCACTGAAATAATCCGGCCAGGCCATAAAAAAACCCAAACTCCCATCATAAATTCCTGGCTACGCCACTGGTACACACTACCCTTGACTAGAGACAATCTTGCAGATAACTGTCGTTACCTGAACTTACTTCAAGGCAGAAACAAAGCCATCATGTCACAAACATTACTTCAGCAGAGGGTCCCCAAAAAGTCACAACACAAACTAGACCATAGCCTAGTGTTGTTGGTTCCAAGTTGCAGACTACTATTAATACCACTACTGCTACAGCCAGACTGCCCGCAAAACGAGATGGAATTCATATAGCTGGTTACATATGGTTGCCATATGGAGTGGGGCCCATGCATGCCCGAAAAGGGCCGAGTCGATCCTATCCAGAGAGCAAAGCCACTAGCTTACCCGGTCTTTTAATCAGAGTTGTACTTGGCACAGGCTGAAGGCTCATGAACTTCTTTTCAAAAGCCTGTAACAGTAGATCATCATTATTAATAAAATTTATGATTTTATTATTATCTTAATCTCTATGTGTTTCTATGTCCGTCTTTCTCTCTCTGTGTCTCCGTTTATATCTCTATATCTGTCTGTACACTTTACCAGTACACAGAATTTAGATAATATTTATTATTTTTATTTATTATCATTAATAATTATAAATCATTATTATTGTTATTATTGCTATAATTATTAGTGTTAATTACCACTGCTATTTTAGGATTCATATTATTATTTTAAGGTTATAAATATTACATAATTTTATTATTATTATTACTACTATGACCATTATAAAGTACGTACTATCATTATTGCTATCATAAGCCTCTGTGGACTCTTTTAAAACAAAGCTTAAAACTTATCTGTTTGCTAAGGCGTATCCCGCAGTTGGCCGTTTGTGAGGCGCCCTTGTAGCGGTATGGCCGTGTTACGGGGCCATATAAGTTGTCGTTATTATTATTATTATTATAAGCAATATAATTACTGCGTTTCGTTTTATACAGTTACAAGAGTGTACTTCAATAGTTATTTACAAAAAAACACATCTGTCTGTACACTTTAATTAATAGAAATGAGAATGGGAAATACAGTGAAGGGAATCAAAGCAAAAAATTATTAAATATTTATTTGTTTTAATTCAATTATAGCACCACCCATAGCAGAATAAAAACAAACAAGCTGAACTATAAAATATGAAAATTTACTAGTAAAATGTTTTATATAGATAGCAGATACACAAAATTGAAATTGAAACGGAAAACAAAAACGAATGTGATGCTGACTTACGGCTACACTTGGCAGGTTCTGTTCATAGGCCACTGTGTAGATAGTTTGCAACGATGTTCCTAGTGAAGAAATAATGCACAGTAAACCCTATGACCTTTGAGGTAAAACAACAAAAGCTTAACAGCACACACTAAAGACGGACAGAGAAAAAGAAAGAGATAGCAAGAGACAGTGAGAGAGAGTGAGACAAGCAGAGAAGAGAGATAAACAGACAGACAGAGTCAGAGACAGAGAAATTTTGAGAGAGAAATGAGAGAGACAGACAAACACAAAGAGAGACAGACAGACAGACAAACAGAAATAGATAGAAAGAGACAGACAGAGAAACAGAAAGAAGAGAAGATGAAAAAAAAGACAGAAAGTAACACAGACTGATCGCCAAATAATGACAGAGTGAGAGAGCAAGAGATAGACAGAAAGTGACACAGATTGAAAGACAGACAAAGACAGACAGACAGACAGACAGACAGACAGACAGACAGAGTCATAATCAACTGAAATCCATAACAGCAACGATACCTCTATTAGTTTTGCTGAACTTGAAAATCTCGTCCATCAACACGTTGGTGACTACGTCATATGGAACCTTGAGCGTGCCGCTTCCAATCGCTGGTATTGCAATCGATTTCATGTTCTGCCGGTGCGCCATGGTCAGCACATTCGAAGCAAATGTTCGCAGCACCTAAAGCAGTTCATATTTTAAAATTATTTTCGATATTATTGTTAGTGTAACATCACAAAAAAGTTGTCTGGAACTGAAAGTCTGTCTTTTGTATCATTATTATTTTATTTACTATTATTATTATTATTATTATTATTAACCCTTCGGGCGCCAACTATTTTTTTTATTTTCTTAACCCCACCGCCGGCTATTTTTGGCATTTTCAGCGAAAAACATGAATATAACAAAATATAATGTAAAAAGGGTGCCATCCATCAATTTTTGGGTTTTTTCAAGATCAAACTTGTTTCATACGGAATAAAATTTTGACATTTTTAGTTATTTTAGGGGGTTCATTTACACACATTTTGAGGTAAGGTTTGTGATGATACCCCATACCGTTCAAAAGTTATACCCAATATACCTACGGTACCAAGTGGGGGGGGGGGGGAAACCACCAACTTAGATTATCGACTATATTATCTGATCCTTCATTTATAATAAAGATAAAAATATCATTCCATTTTATAGATGGAATGTGGGGCTACATTGCCATACTAAGTAATTTGTCTTTTCATAGCCGGAAGTGCTCAAAATAAACTAAAATGTATGAAATAGTGATTTTTCACAAAATTTTCCTACAGAGTATTTGTACCTTCTTCAATCATTTTCACCAGTGGCGGTTGCCACATGTATGTTTGTATGTATGCATGTATGTATGTATGTATGTATGTATGCATGCAAATATGTATGCGTGCATTTCCTTTTATTTGTATATATGTGTGTATGTATGTAATCTATGTAGGTATGCATGCATGTGTTATGTTTATGAATGTAAGCTTATGTATGTTTGCATGTACAAATGAGTAGTATGTGTGTATGTATGTACGTACATACATACATACATACATACAAAAATACATCCATACATACATATATACATGCATACATGCATTCAAACATACAGACATACATAAATACATACAGACATACACGCATATTCAATACATACATTCTCACATACATGTATTACATACATAAATACATGCATACACACATACATACATACATACATACATACATACATACATACATACATACATACATACATACATACATGCATGCATTTATGCATGCATCATACATACATATATACATACATGCATACACGCATAATCGCATATACATTACATACATTCACACATACATACATATACACATGCATATATACATACATACATACATACAAACATACATACATACATACATACATACATACATACATACATACATGCATGCATTTATGCATGCATCATACATACATATATACATACATGCATACACGCATAATCGCATATACATTACATACATTCACACATACATACATATACACATGCATATATACATACATACATACATACATACATACATACAGGAAATGGTGTCAGATCACGTTGTGGAATACAAACAACAAAGTTATAAATAAGTAAACTACAGCACTCTAAAAAACGTGTAAACACGTCGGCGGCGTATGGATGTAGATTTGCCATAACGTGTATACACGTCGGCGGCGGCCTAAGGGTTAATGTAATTATTTATTTACTATTTAGAAAACTGAAATAATCTTATGAGTTGTCAGTTATTATTATTCTTCAGTCATACTGAGCATTTATATAGCACCCCTTCAAAAACCTAAATAGGAGCTCTCCAAGCCCTCCCACGACTCAAGAAGAAGACTGAAAAGGCAACTTGTAAAACCATTACCTTAGTTATGATTTTTCTTAATGCCCCAAGGTATACAGAAATCCTCAGGGACTTGAATATATTAACAACTATTATAAAATAAGAAAATAAAACGTCCAGAATTATATTATTATCAATATTTATTGTCATTGTTTAATTATCATTTGTCATTATTATCATTATTATCTATTATTATTATTATTTATTATTATTTACGACTATTATCATTCATTATTATTATTATTATTGTCATTATTTATTATTATTGTTATTAATATGATAAGAATTAGGTGGAGAAGATACCTTTTCAGCAGGCCCTGTGCCGTTTTCCCATGGAACAGCTGCTCCATGATAGACAGCTTTACATTGCAGTTTGTAAGCCTTGGTGGCCAGGATTTCCCCAAACTGGGACAGTCCGTTCGGGGACTTCTTCTGACATTCTGTCTGGATTTCCGGTCCAGCGCTGGCAAGGATCGCCTTGGAGACGCCGCCACTGCTAAGGACCAGGTTCTTGGCTGTCGAATTTACTATCACATCAACCTACATGGGCAGATAACTTAGATAAGAGATTTCATTTAAAAGGTAATTATCATGATCAAAGTTGCTAACTCCGACACTGACTGCACTCTGCCACCAGTCCCAAGCCTGGAAAAAGGAGGAGGGCGTCGCTAATGATCTTTGGTATCACACAGTGACGTTAAACTGCAACTACCACTACTACTACTACTGATCAGAGCTGTTGTTCCTATGACCACCTCCACTATCTTTACAAGCCTCTTGCTGAGCTCTGTCTTTGTCTATCAACATGTCTCTCTCTGTGCTCTTGCCTCTCTGTCTTTGTATCTCTACTTATCTCTGTCTCTCTGACCGCCTATCTCTGACTTCGTCAACATGTGTCTCCCTTCCTCTCTGTCTGTCTGTCTACCTTTCTGTCTGGCTCTCTCTCTCTCATGGCTACACCTTCTAGAAATTTGATCTTTTGATGGTATAGTTCAAGTCTCTGCTGCTTGTCTCATCTTTTGATGTTATAGTTTCCGCACTCGATTTATACGAAGCTTGCAACGTACAACCCTCCAAACTTCACCAAACTGATGTTCATTTATACCCTGGCAGGCAATAAAGTATTAATAAGCAAATCAGTAAAAAAGAAATAAAACAAAGTACTTCTTGCACGTGTACCTTAAGGGCACAAATCGTCCCTTTGTAGAATTTGACGCTGATTCCTTCTGGAGTCGTGTGCGTTAATTCAGTGGGCGAAGACGGAGTGGGTGGATGATGAGCAGATGCGGGAGGAGACCCCGGAGCAGCTGGAAAAAACACAGAGACTAAGAATGCACGTAATTGTAATTGGTAAATGTACTGTAACTTGACTATGCGACACCTCCCAAGCTGTTCTCAATTTCACAAACTGTTGAAGACTGTTTTTTTCGCTTGATCTCGGTCGGGAGCGCCTCTGAGTAGGTACCTTGAAGGGGTGGCTTATATAAATCCTAGTACTGACTGAGTGAATATTTCCAGTAGAAGACTCTGAATATGATTAGATTAAGATTAGATTACCAGTGGATGAATATGATTAAGATTAGATTACCAGTGGATGAATATGATTAAGATTAGATTACCAGTAAATGAATACGATTAAGATTAGATTACCAGTAAATGAATACGATTAAGATTAGATTACCAGTGGATGAATACGATTAAGATTAGATTACCAGTGGATGAATACGATTAAGATTGGATGAATACGATTAAGATTAGATTACCAGTGGATGAATACGATTAAGATTAGATTACCAGTGGATGAATACGATTAAGATTAGATTACCAGTGGATGAATACGATTAAGATTAGATTACCAGTGGATGAATACGATTAAGATTAGATTACCAGTGGATGAATACGATTAAGATTAGATTACCAGTGGATGAATACGATTAAGATTAGATTACCAGTGGATGAATACGATTAAGATTAGATTACCAGTGGATGAATACGATTAAGATTAGATTACCAGTGGATGAATACGATTAAGATTAGATTACCAGTGGATGAATACGATTAAGATTAGATTACCAGTGGATGAATACGATTAAGATTAGATTACCAGTGGATGAATACGATTAAGATTAGATTACCAGTGGATGAATACGATTAAGATTAGATTACCAGTGGATGAATACGATTAAGATTAGATTACCAGTGGATGAATACGATTAAGATTAGATTACCAGTGGATGAATACGATTAAGATTAGATTACCAGTGGATGAATACGATTAAGATTAGATTACCAGTGGATGAATACGATTAAGATTAGATTACCAGTGGACGAATACGATTAAGATTAGATTACCAGTGGATGAATACGATTAAGATTAGATTACCAGTGGATGAATACGATTAAGATTAGATCAACAGTGGACGAATACGATTAAGATTAGATTACCAGTGGATGAATACGATTAAGATTAGATTACCAGTGGATGAATACGATTAAGATTAGATCAACAGTGGACGAATACGATTAAGATTAGATTACCAGTGGACGTGTGTGAAAATTCAAAGTCCTTCAACTGTTCCGCAATCTTCTTCACATGATCCACATCATCATCAACGAACTGCACAGACTTCAACGCAGTGGATTCCGGTTTCTCAAAGAATTCCTTGACTGCGGCAAACAGCAGCTCCCTCTTGAAGGCGGCGCCAAAGCTGAGCGGAAATGCAACAAACTTGGATTGTCTGGACAGTGCTTCCTCAAGGGCGGTCTTTATCGATGACTCGTAAACGTTAACGACTTGGTCGTCGAAGGTTGTCGGTTCTACCACGTGAATGATGACGTCGCAGAGCATCTGCCCTGCTTCTGAGACGAAGACGCTGCCTGGAGGGAGATCCCCAGAATTCTTGAAGTGATTGGTGCACTCCTTCTCAATATTTTCACCACCTGGAAAATTAAAAGGTTGAAATAACTTACCACCCTGAGAAGAAGTCATGTGTTTTGGATTATGGATGGTATCGATTGAAATTGATTTTCATCGTGATTAATCCCAATAAGATTTCGATAAGTCAATGTTACGTAAAACATGAAAAACTGTCTTTCCCTCACAATAAGGTCACTGCATACAATACTCAACCACATGATCTAGCCCTACCTTGAGTTGATTCTTTTACGAAAAGATGTTTTACCACGCGAATGTTGTATGGCTTTGCATAAATGCTTCTTTTATTCATTTCTTTGGTAAACGACTGTGCATTTGCTCATAGTCTAATACAGAATATTCTTACTTACTTACATACTTAATTGGCCAATTAATAAAGTATATGGTTGGTTACTTACTTACTTACTTGTTTAATTGGTTAATTAATAAAGCATATTCTCACTTTCTTCGAATAGAATATTCTTTATTGATCAACCAGTCAACTGGTTGATTAGTAAAGAATATTCTATTTTATTCAAGTCGCCAAATGTGCAGCAATTCCACTAACCCATCTTCACAATCTCTGCTCCCAATCCACGCGAAAGTTCCAGGCGAGGGTTTGTGGGGTTGATCAGCGCCCCGCCTGGCTGAATGTCGGTGATATCTCCAAGCACGACTTCAATGCTGTGTCCGTTTATGACCATCTCGTGCTTAGGTCCGGATTTGACATTGGAAGGAGTCGAGGGAGCATACGGATTGGTGACTGTCGTCTTTAAAATGACTGAGTGATTCTGCTCCTCTGTTTCCAAAAACTCCGTCCAATTGGGTTTCTCGGTAAGGCTGAAAATTCCGGGACGAGAAATCTCCCGTTTTGCTTCCGTGGCACTCCGAACCATCACCTCCAGCAGCTTCTTGGCTGCTTCGACCTCCTCGGGATTGCCTTTGAGGGCAAATCCGGAAGTGTCTCCGGGTGTCAAGACCTGCTTCAGCTTCCCTCCCATCGCACTTGCATTCAACTTCTTATCAAGCGTCTCGATATCCGACTTCCTGAACTTTCCGATGAGCTTTGCATTCGAGGATCTCATACTGACGAAGTTCTCGACGGTGACATGCTTCTTAAAGACTTCGCGTATCTTTCCTAAGATCCCTTCGACAAGGTCCTTTCGACTGGAAACGACAACTGTATCGTCGCTCGAACGAAGACTGAAAAACCTGTAGTCCCGCTTGAAGCTTTCCACCAACACTCCCCAGTCCGGTGACTGCACAGCATGTCTGGCGGCGTCATTCAATTCGAGAGGCACGCTGACAAAATCTGTCGTCAGAAAAGCCACAGCCTTTAGAATTTCCTCGCGGCCAATCGCATGAACGGTCACGCCAGTTTTCCCGTGCTGCGGTTCCTCGATAATCGCCCGAATTCCGTTCTCCCTTAAGTAATCGTTGATGTACGTTTTCGTTGGCTCGGCGGTGATCAACTCTGTCAAATCCTGCGATAAATCAACGAATCTCGACTCGATGAGGTTAATGCTGTCGTAAATGAATAACTTGACATCGGTCAGCATCTCCTCGGCCGCCTCCAGCTTCACTCCGTCTTCATCCACCCTCATGCTCAGATTTACGAACCGCTTCGTGACCTCATCGGCGACCCCACACTCCTGGAAATACCTGATCTGTGGCGGTCTAAGCGTAGTCAAGACCTCCTTCTTTCTTCTCTTCCTGTCTTCTTCCTCCTTCACCTGCTTCTCGACCTCATCCTTCAGTGCCTTCATCTTTTTCTCGTATGCCCAAACAGCGTCCCTGAATCCGATGAAGTACATTTCGGAACTCCCAGCATCGTGCTTCACATATACTTCCGAAGTCTGCCCCGCAATTCGATCCTTCAGTCGCTGCAAAACTTCGGGTGTGGCCACAAGTTTCCATGTAACGATATCACCTAAAAGGCTGCTGACTGCGCCAGTGCATAGATCTGACCAATCCTGATCTTCCGACTCGCTTCCTCTTGTAATCTGCTTCAACTTGATGACGCCGTCCACATTGGAAGGCCACGTGATGACACAGTTCACTTCTTTGATGGTTCGCTCCACATCTTCTCGGATCTGCAAGTTGCTCTGGATGTACTCCAGCTGTTCTGGACTGCCTACGACCTCCGCTACTCTTGGAACCCAGTTGTCCGGTGGGTCCTTGGACACCTTCTCCGGCAGCACGCATCCAAGTTCTTTGCTGTACAGACTCAGTGTCAAGTTGTGGCCTTTTAAGACGTGATGCCCTGAGATCACTGATGACATGGCTACACAAAAACGAACATCATCAGCAGTTGTATTGTTTTGTATATATAAATTATCACTCTCTGAATCCACACAATATATAAATCCTTTTAGACTTCTTATCATCAGTTATACCATGTCATGTAATTTTAATGCACGTACTTGTCAGTTTGATAAAAAATATCAACATCAGAAGCCTTTTCAGAAATCTCAACATTCCATCATTAATTCTATGTTATATTTCATCCTAAAACAGTCACACTTTCTATGTCACAGTATAAGGTGCTACATTATAATCGCTTATGTAATTATTGAGCACCACGGAGCACCAGCATTGATTCTGCTCAACCCTGAGCAAGAATTGTTCCATCACTTGCCCCCCCAATAATGCGGTCAACCAACAACCGAGTTTTCCCAGAGGAAGATGACTGAATACGAATAACTTTTCTTAAGCCTATTCATATATATATATATTCAAATATTAATATATTCATATATTTATACACTGTGAGCCATAAAAAACCGTGCCAATTTATTTTTAGCTATATCTCGGTCGATATTTTAACAATTTTATATCTTTTTGTGTCGTTTGAAAGAAAAATTAAATCTCTACGATTTACTTATTTACTTGCGCGATGACGTCATATCCGTTTCGCAGCATAATGTAAATAAAGTTGATGGTTGAAAATTTGAGTTAAAATTTTAAAATGTTGAGCTTTGATGATAAAATTTTAATTAAAAATCTGCGGGAATGCAAAAATTATTCTTCTAGACGATTAATTAAGGAGTTTCCGAACAAGAATTGGAAAAGAAAAACATTAGATGACTTTCTGCGAAAGTTGAGAACTACCGGTTCAGTTGAACGCGCTGCGGGAAGTGGTCGGCCAAAATCGTCGCGAACTGAAGATAATATCGCCGCTGTCAATGAATTGGTTCAGAGCCAGGAAGACAAGCCTAAAACACATCTTTCAACCAGACAAATCGCGAGAGAGCTGAATCTTACACAAACGACGGTCAGACGCATTATTCATAACGATTTGGAACGGAAATGCTTATGGAACAGCGCGTGTACCAAAAGCGCATTCAGAACACTGATGAACTTCGGCAGTGTCTCGTATCCGTCTGGAACGATCTGGAACAACATCTTATTGACACTGCAATTGATCAGTGGCGACGTCGCTTGGCAAAATGTGTACGTGAAAAAGGAAGTCCTTTTGAACACAAACTTTAAACAAATAAAGGCACTGAAAAATTGTTTGCATTTAAGTAGTAAAAATGCAGCATTGATCGATTCTCACGTGTTTTTTTAGTGTCTTCAGTTTCGCAAGACAAGTTTAACATGCATGTAGGATGAAATCGATAATGTTTATTTCTGCTCTTTAGAGTATTGATTCCTGTTTAAAATAATGCAAAAAGTGTAAAAATCGATAAAGAAATGACAGAGATATAGCTAAACATAAAGTGGCACGGTTTTTTATGGCTCACAGTGTATATTCATATATTTATATATTCATATATTTATATGTTCATATATTTATATGTTCATATATTTATATATTCATATATTTATATATTCATATATTTATATATTCATATATTTATATGTTCATATATTTATAAGTTCATATATTTATATATTCATATATTTATATATTCATATATTTTTGTCTATGAATCTACATGCTTAGGCAAAATATGGTTTGTCACTCAGAATGCGACCTGCAATTGAAGATTTAAAATCGATACTTACTTACATAGTGGTGTAATAAGTACAGGATCAAAGTCCATACAAAAAATTAAATGTCTCACGACAGAGGGGGGGTTTGAGACGTTCACTACCCACGATAGAATGTGAGCACCAGTGTCAATCAGTCACTGTATAGTGCTTTAGAAGTTTAAAGATCAGATACGATGAATACAGCAATTTAACTTAATATAACTGTATCTCACTATATAGACATTTCAAGGTCAGGTTAGATCTGATGGATGACGTAATGTAACTTGAAATAACCTGAATGCTGTGGAAACCTGAGCAGCCCGCTTGTCTCGGTCATCCTACGGAACTGAATTGTGTCTTTTGTGACACCCGATTTCTCTTCAAAATAAGTTGCAATGCTTTTGTCAGAGTCTTCCTTCGATAGACCATCGACTTGCGCCCAGGTCGTAAGTGGGACTCTCTGTATTCTAATCATTTGTCCGCTGAACGGCACCAAGTTCGCAAGTCTCCGCAGAGCATCATAGTCTGAAAGAAGTGGTAAATGTCTGACAAATGCAACTCATCTAGGATGTAATCTAAACACAAAGTCCATACATGGGGACATAGTTGGGAAAACAGGGACATGCATGCAGCCTAAAAGAGCTGAATAATCTGAAAAATGGACAGCTCCTGAAATAAATGGGGATAGTGTAGTTAGTGTCAGAGACAGATGAGCATGAGATGAGTATAAGAGCCTATAACATGGATTCTGAAGTACAACTGCATAGCAATTACTGACAATGACAATCATGATGCTGATAATGATAGTCTACAAATGTGTAGTACTCTGCCTCACGGATTAGCCAGCTGAAAAATGGGTCCAAAAATTATATGTATACATTATAGGTCCCATCTAGTGGTATCACTCCCTTCCAGTACAGCCTATCGCTCCCTAACATAAGCAGTAATAATTGTGCACCATCATTATAATTCAGTCAGTCACTGCATCTACTCATTGGAAATGTATCAGTCTGTCTATTTTTATAGCATCAATAAACAAATTGAATTAATTAAATAAAATTATATTGAAATGAGATAACTAGTTGTAAGTGTAGTTGAGATGGAGATTTTCCAACCTGGTTCTCCATCAAACTCCAGCATTGCGGAGTTCTTCTTTGAGCCAAGCACCCATCCGGTCACTCCACATCCAGCCTCGTGTTCCACGAATTGGCTGAGCTTCACCAGGGTGATTCCAAAGGGCAAGCCCTTGATGATCAACCTATTTCTCTCCGTTTCGCAAGCATACACAGGTGGCGGAGAACTCGGAGTCATTGCTTCCACATGGAGTCGAACGTTTTCCAATACGTGTTCCTTCTTTGACAACACGTGCTGCACCGCTGCAAACAACAATACTACTTAGTTAAGAGATTCTGCAATGTTCGTGACAACATACACAGTTACACACACACACACATATGTATATAACACCATCGATTCTGTTCCTTGCTTTAGGGCTACCAGACTGCATATGTAAAACATCTCTAATAGTGTGAACCGTTCAGCTGCGCTCCCAGTGTGCAAGGCCCTTTGTGAACAAGTAGGTTTTGAGAGCAGAGAAAGAAAGGAGACTGCCAGACAGAAGTGTAGAGCGAATAGAAGGAGAAAGGGCATTCCAAAGAGAAGGACCAATTGAGGCAAATGATCGAGACTGAGCCACAGCAGTTCTAGCACCTAGAAATAGTGACTGTGATTACCATACTAAGGAAGCAATATTACTAATTTTCTAAGTTCTGCAAGGCTTGGCATCTAAATGCCTGCAACTTGCCTTGCAGGCCGCCCTCTGCAAAATCTTCATGTCCTATTCGTTCTGTTGACCACCTTGAACAATTTTACCTCAGTCAAGAAGCTAATTAAACCCAGCATCGGGTTTTTCCAATCTTCAATGTGGAATGACCCTCCCTCTGGAATTCGTATCAGGATTCCGGTGGGGAATTCACCAGCATCTTTTCGCTGCTTCAAGATCCTTCTCTTTTCATGGGCCTGCCACGCTGAGAGCACTTCTGAATATCTCTGCTGTGAGAAGCGCTTTACAAATGTTATATTAGATTAGAATGTTTTGTTTCTTTGTATACCTTCTGGTGTGGCAAAGGTTATCACAGCGACATCTCGGTCAAGGACAAAGTCCGCGATGTCGGCATCTTTCCCCGCGTTTTCGAAGTACATGGTGAGCACCTCATGACTCAACTTGTACCTGTCAGTAATTCCAGACACACGGATGGCTCTACAACCGCTGCCACTCCCTTCGGCAGACTCCAGGAGCAGCACGTCGAAGACAACACCTGCTAGCTGATGCGTCTCCTGTTTGGAAACTTCAACAGCATCTAAAATTACATCCACTTAGAATTAGAACTTATAATTAATTCAATCACCCTAAGAATTTATATAATGCCTCTTCACAAATCTATTATGCGCTAGCCTATAATATAATAGCATCGAAAGCAGCATCATGACGGGTTTTGTGGAGGGGAACCGAAGACGAGGAAGGCCCGAGGATATCTTGGATCGACAACGTTTTGAACTGGACAGGACTTGTATACGCTCTGACTTAATGAGCGCGACAAGGAACAGAAGACTCTGGGCATTAAAGATCCATTCATGTAGCCAACCGCCGCGATGCGACGATGGCGACATGACATGACTATAATATGATGCTAAGTGTCATTACAACAAATATTATGTCAATTTGAAAAATAATTACAAATAATTAATTGCAACAATATCACTTAAGATCTAATGTAAACTTAATAACAACTTTGGACAACGGCAACTTAAGGTTATAACTTAGGTCATAAGTTCTGTAACAACCTAAGTAGAGTTCAAGTAAAACTTAACCCTTAAAAAGCAATATGGATACAACTAAAACTTCAGCTATATCTTAACGTATAGTACGATTATAATATCTTTAAAATTTAACCAAAATTTCTAATGATATTATATTAAGAAGAATATCATCTCAAAAGTGCAATAACAATTCCAAAATCTAGTAAAACCTGAAGGACAAAAAGTTTACAACTAAAAGTACAATAAAGTCTTAAGCGAAACTGACACGAAGGACCTACTTAAATTGGATAACCCACAGTCTCTCTAGACAATCGTCTTAGTTTTATTAACAATTCTCTCCCCAAAAATACATAGATGTATCTTCAAGTAAGTTTCACCATGTCAAGAAATATCTGACTTGACCAGGCGCTCATGAAAAACTGTCATCTCTAGCTCTAAAATGACATTTTTTATATTTGAAGCTTTTGATACTTATAACTGCTACTTACCACTGGCGTTTTCAAATATAATTTTTGCTTGTTGTTTGTCTTGCTTCATCTGGATCTCTCTTATCGGACCTCCACCAGAACGTCTCTTGTTTTCGAAGTACATCCTCAGCGTATTTTCAGTGACTTGGGGAGGTATGTTGAAAACCTTGACCGTATCCGACACCAGATCTAGGAGAGAAACTGTGGAAATGTTATGATTTTCAATTGCAGCTGGAAGATAAAGTTTGGTAATAGGGCATATAACTGTAGGCAATTGTCCACCCTAACACAGCCATACTATGGTAAACCATATTCTATGCCAAAAAGCAGCAATTCACTTTCCAGTAAAGAACAATCCATGGATTCTAATCCCAACAATCCATGGATTCTAATCCCAACAATCCATTCTAATGCAAACAATCCATTCTAATCCAAACAATCCATTCTAATCAAAACAATCCATGGATTCTAATCCAAACAATCCATGGATTCTAATCCCAACAATCCATTCTAATCCCAACAATCCATTCTAATCCCAACAATCCATTCTAACGCAAACAATCCATTCTAATCCAAACAATCCATTCTAATCCAAACAATCCATTCTAATCCAAACAATCCATTCTAATCCCAACAATCCATTCTAATCCAAACAATCCATTCTAATCCCAACAATCCATTCTAATCCAAACAATCCATTCTAATCCAAACAATCCATTCTAATCCAAACAATTAGCAATTTGGCAATTAGACGTGCTTGCAGTGCAAGTCTAAATCGTGTAAATTTTCTTAGGATACCAACCTTGATTTTGATTGGAGGACGAAGACCCAGGTCGACTGACCGCCATTTTGACATCGATTATCTCTATAACTCCCAAGCTCAATATGTTATCAGCCGCTGCAACGTATATGCAACATTTTGGTCAGCTAAAGCTTTTGAATGTTTCTGAATGTATGTAGCATACCAGTGCAATAAAATTATAGCAAATACAAATAATGACAACAACAATAATAGTGTTGTGAGGCAGAAACTTTCCTCGGAAAGTTTCATATCTTTCCGGAAAGTTTCGGAAAGTTTCCGACGAATCTTTCCGGAAACTTTCCGACATATTTTTCGACCAATAAAATATTATTAAATACATACTCAATTCTAACGAGTCCGAATTTTGTTTCAATATAATGTTACTAAATACATCAATCACTATCAGAAGTTAGTGTTGTTAGGTTGAAAAGTTGTGCAGAAAGTTTCATATTTTTCCGGATACTTTCACACATATTTTTCCGCCAATGAAATATTATTAAATACATACTCAATTCTAAGGAGTCCGATATTTTCTGTCAATATAATGCTACTAAATACGGGGAACGGACATTAGCCCCCTGGACATTATCCCCCCCGGACATTATCCCCCCGGACATTAGCCCCCCCGGACATATTCCCCCCGGGGTAGGACATTATCCCCCCAGTATATGATATCATTGCCTAAAAGTGATGCACAAAATGTAATTAATGGGCCTATGTTAATTGAATATCTATACAATACACATTAGTTTAACATCCTGTAGGAATAAGTTAAGTTAATTGAAGGTTTAATATGTATATTATAAGACAGTTTAAAGGTCTGAAACGACGCTAAGAAGTCTACGAAGCTCATACGTAAATGTCGTTAATAAACCTTCGTTGTAGCCATAACTGACACTAACAAGTAGGCCTACTTAGGCTACTGTATACGATTCCCATTTGTTCATTTCTCTAATGTATTGAATCTAATTTTGAATGGAAACAACGCTAATAGCTTAAGTCTACGAAGCACAGACATAGCCTAAGTGACGTTAACAAACCTTTGCTGTAAGACACTAAACAAATAGACTGTATATGCCATATATACGATTCCCATTCGTTCATTTCAAATCTAAGTCTAGGTCTATTGATACAATATTATTAGGACCTAAATGACACTAAGTACTTTCGTTTGCATGTGAATGCCAGTGACAAGTCTTATCGGTTGCCGCATTATTCTACGATTTGCACATAGGGGGGGACTTTGTCCGGGGGGGCTAATGTCCTACGCAAAATCGGGGGGGAATATGTCCGGGGGCTAATGTCCGGGGGGATCATGTCCGGGGAGATAATGTCCAGGGGGCTAATGTCCTACAACCACTAAATACATCCATCACTATAAGCAGTCTAAGGTGGTTATAAGTAATAGTTTATTCAATAGATGGCACTGCTAGTGTTAGTGATAATTGTTCACACAGCCCAAAAATACCGGTACATTTAGGAATTAAATGCAATTAAACTTTGCTGTAAATTTAGAGAAAATATTTTTTATCATTCAGTCACCTTCATATTTGTGAGTTATGAAAATATAAGACAGAAACAGAAATTGATGCTGTATTACTTCATGTTTATATAAGTTTTTTACACATTTCCTGCAACAGAGATGACTGCAGACATGCAAGCAACTAGTTTTCTATAGGCTACTCTAGTCTGAAATGCTAATGAATAGTGTTTATTGCTCATATTAATTATTTTTAAGTTCAACATTGTTTGTATCGACAGAAGTACTGTAAATAAAAGGAATTTAAACTATAAGAAAAATTTCTGAAAGTGAAATTCTTATATTTTCTGAGTTTAATGTATTTTCCGGTTCTTCGGAAAGTTTCTGGAAAGTTTCCGGAAACTTTCCGTCAAAATACTTTTCCGGAAAAGCTACATCACTAAACAATAATAAGCATTAATGATATTAACAATATTGATACTCACAAATAATAATGCTGACATACCAAATGCAGCGTGAAGTAGACTAGTTAGTACAGCAGTCGTAATTAAAGCAATGAGTCGTAGGTTTGCTACAAGGGCAGTTATGAATATTCCACCAAGAACAATCTTTATTATTAAAGTGTTTCCTTCTAACATCAGACAGCAATGAGTTCCATAATCAAGAATCAAGAATTCTGAAGCCATTAAATGGACAAGTGGTGCAGGCGTAGGAAATAACAGATCCACCCGACCTACAAGTGTCATGAAAGCATCTTACCACTAGAATATGTTAAATGTGAAGGATATAATCTACACTGTGTCCGGATGAAAAGTAGTACACAACTAAAAGTGTCATAACCCGGTCAAAACTTTTAGGATTTGTCTGAAATTTTTAATACAGCAACAGTGACCATATGTACACGAGATTCCAAAGTCGTTTGCAAATATTCGCGAGTTTGCCAAATTTATGAGCGTTTGCGATGGAGCACTGAAAAATTAAAGTTTCCAACATGGGCCCTCACATAAGAGAGTGAAGTTCGGCTACAGTTGGTGTTCAAAATGTCCTCCTCGTTGACGGACACACGACCGCAGACGTGGACGCCACTGTTTGATGGCCCGGTCGATGATCACGTGGTCAAACAGCTGCCACTCCTCAACCAGACGCGCCCTCAGGTGATCGACGTCACGAATACGGGAGCGGTAAACGCGCTCCTCCAGTACACTCCAGATTTGATAGTCAACTGGATTGAGATCTGGACTGTTGGGTGGCCACAGCTGCGGTGATATGAAGTCGGGTGTCTCCCGGGAGAGCAGAGCAATGGTCTCACGTGCTCGGTGCGCGGGGGCACTGTCTTGTTGGAATGTGAAGTAGCCGCCAGACACCTGCTTGATGGCAGGAAGCAGATGCTGAGCAAGCAACACATCACAATAGTATGCTCCATTCACCTTCACACCCGGCTCAACAAAGATCAAATGAGTGCACCCCAGGGTTGACACACCGACTGAGACCATAACTGACTTTGAGAAGTGTGAACGGGTTTTGAGGAGACGTTCAGCAGGCATGTGTTTCTTCCGCGTTCCAGCCGCCGCATAAACGCGATCATTCTGGAGGTTGACAGGAGGAGCGACGGTAAAAACCTTCTCGTCCGTAAACCATATGAATGGAACTGTGTGTTCCGGGTATTTCTTCAGCAGCTGCTTGGCGCGTACAAGACGAGTCAGTTTGTTTGATCTGGTTAGATCTTGCGCTCGCCTCTTCCTAAAACAAACCAGCTTCAAGTCCTTGGCAACGATCTCGTGTACCGCGGTCTTCGAAATCCCAATATCCCTCGCAATCTGACGCACCGTTCTATGGGTTCCAGGTGCATTTTCTTGACTTAATGCCAGCTTTTCAACCAACTCGACGTTTTCAACAGTGCGTGTCGTGCGTTTTTGGCCACTGCCAGGTTTTCGCTTCACTGTGCCGGGTTTCATCGATCTTCTTCAATAGCTTAATCAAAGACGACAGACACCAACCTTTATTCGAAAATTCTTTCAGCAACCTTCTCGCTCCATAACCATGTTCTTGCCGCAATACTTTAATTAAAATTTTATCTTCGTCTGTAAACGCCATTTTTGTTATTTCTTCAACCAAAACAAGTGACGTATTTCATCGACGACGACGTCACAGCGTCTGAGTAAGTAAGGGCCCATGTTGGAAACTTTTAATTTTTCAGTGCTCCATCGCAAACGCTCATAAATTTGGCAAACTTGTGAATATTTGCAAACGACATTGGAATCTCGTGTACATATGGTCACTGTTGCTGTATTAAAAATTTCAGACAAATCCTAAAAGTTTTGACCGGGTTATGACACTTTTAGTTGTGTACTACTTTTCATCCGGACACAGTGTAAGTGCAATCGTGGGTCAGCAACCCAGTTAGGTTCCCGAGTGTAACCAGCATATTTTATTTTCACTGATCCTGTTTGCAGCATTGCTCTGATTTGTGATTACTGAATAAACCGAAACTGAATGTATGCATGCATGCAAATATATGCAAATATATGCACGCACGCAAGAAAGTATGTAAACTAAAGAGTTACAAAACCTTTCTGATGTGCAAAGACGGCAACCATATTCGTTGAATTTGAGAGATCCCGATTGCAGGACACCATACGACCTCCTCCATTGTCCGGATTATGCAGGAAGTCCTTCAGGACCGATATATATTTGTCCGGAACACCTTTGATGACAATGGTCCTTGTGCTTTCATCACTGACGCTCACATCAACAGAAGGAGGTTCACTCCCTAGACTGGTCACAGAGACGTTTCGTGACACTGGACGAATGCCACGTAGACGATCAAAACCGCTCTGGTTCCCTGCAAGCAAATAGAAAAGTGTTAAGAGGTGCCTGAAGTTATTTTGGAATGAGGTAAGTAAGTAAGAAATCCTATTAGCCAAATGCTCAGGCTTTAAAGTACAGGGTGCGCCAAAAAAAAGACCCCCCTAGGTTTTTGCCAATATTTTGACCAAAAGTAAGAATTTCCAAATGAAATTTTACAGGCTCATAGACAATTCATATTTACACATTATGGCCAGATTTCATCAAAATATTTCGAACGGAACAAAAGTTACATCACTTTTAGTGAGGTCACCCACCTTTTTCAAAAACGGAGCGCAACAAAAATTAGGTGTTTTGCCAATAACTTGGCCAAAAGAAAGAATATCGAAATAAAATTCTGCAGGCCTAAAGACAATTCATACCTGCACATGGTGGTCAGATTTCATCAAAATATTTCAAACAGGACAAAAGTTATACCACTTTTAGTGAGGCCACCCACCTTTTTTGACGATTCAAAAACGAAACACAACAAAAAAAGTACTTAACAAAAACACGTTCTTATTAAGTCTCATCTCAAATAACTGTTGTCAAATGAACTTGGTAGTGCTTCACAACTTGTGTTCAATGTGCCCACCACCAGTGCCAAAACTTCTTTTGAGTCTCTTTGCAAAGTTTTTGATGGATCTGTTGATTAATCTGACAGATTCCTTATTTACCAATTTGATTGTCATCTTGCTAAGTGACTTCTCAGTGACGCGCAGCTACGATGGTACCCTGTTTCTTTTTTAAATAGTAACAATAATGACCATCTGGCAATATCAAGGCTATTTGACACCATTATTTGAAATGAGAAAAAAACGTGCTTTTGTTACTTTTTTTGCTGCGTTTCGTTTTTGAATCGTCAAAAAACGGTGGGTGACCTCCCTAAAAGTGGTATAACTTTTGTTCTGTCAGAAATATTTTAATGGAGTCTGACCTCCTTGTGCAGATATGAATTGTATTTAAGCCTGTAAAATTTTATTTCGATATTCTTACTTTTGGCCAAGATATTGGCCAGAATAATTAGATTGTTTTTGGTTACTTTTTGTTGCGTTGCGTTTTTGAATCGTCAAAAAACGGTGGGTGACCTCCCTAAAAGTGGTATAACTTTTGTTCTGTCAGAAATATTTTGATGGAATCTGACCTCCTTGTGCAGATATGAATTGTCTTTAAGACTGTAAAATTTTATTTCGATATTCTTACTTTTGGCCAAGATATTGGCCAGAATAATTAGATTGTTTTTGGTTACTTTTTGTTGCGTCGCGTTTTTGAATCGTCAAAAAACGGTGGGTGACCTCCCTAAAAGTGGTATAACTTTTGTTCTGTCAGAAATATTTTGATGGAGTCTGACCTCCTTGTGCAGATATGAATTGTCTTTAAGCCTGTAAAATTTTATTTCGATATTCTTACTTTTGGCCAAGATATTGGCCAGAATAATTAGATTGTTTTTGGTTACTTTTTGTTGCGTCGCGTTTTTGAATCGTCAAAAAACGGTGGGTGACCTCACTAAAAGTGGTGTAACGTTTGTTGTGTTTGTAATATTTTGATGAAATCCGGCTATAATGTGTAAATATGTGTAAATATGAATTGTCTATAAGCCTGTAAAATTTCATTTGGAAATTCTTACTTTTGGTCAAGATATTGGCAAAAAACCTAGGGGGATCTTTTTTGGGGCGCACCCTGTAGATGTCTGGTAAATAAAAGTATGTAGCATCCTAAAAAGACAATATATTAAATTGTGTTAATGCCGAACTCATGTGTACTCATTTACTTTTAGAAACTCAATTTAAAATGCAGTTTCCTGGGATAACACTTCAATGAAAAACTGCATTAGTGTCTGAAGCCAAAGAAGTCATCAATTACCATAATCATCATCGTCATTCATCCTCTTCACATTATTATTATAATAAATATGATATTGACACTGATAACCTGCTGTTGATTATGAAACTGATAATGGTGCAATGTAAAGATTTGATTGGGTGTTACGGAATACTGGGAGACTCAGAATTGTGTGAAGGTCAGGTTAGACTAGATTAGCACACATAAGACAAACAAATCAGCAGTTCCAATGTACAAAGATACCGCAGCCCGTGTTGCTGCGAGAACCCATAATAACTCTTACAACAGAGGGGGTAACTGCAATTCGTAAAATCAAATCAGGAATGGCAGTGATTACAGTTGCACAAGCAAATAACCTCACCCGTTGGTGAAATCAGTTGCATACTCGTTGGAGAACTCAGCTTCATCGTCACACCTGCGACTGTCACAATTCCCAAACGCAACATATTCTCTGCATCTGCAAAGTACAGCAACAGTAGTCTCCTGAATTATGGTAATGCAATTTCTTGAATAACGGTAATGTAATATCATGAAATAGGACAATGTAATGTTGTGAATTAAGACAATGTAATGTCGTGAATTAGGACAATGTAATGTCGTGAATTAGGACAATGGAATGTCGTGAATTAGGACAATGTAATGTCGTGAATTAGGACAATGGAATGTCGTGATTCAGGGCAATGCAATGTCATGAATTGTGGCAATGGAATGTCATGATTCAGGGCGATGCAATGTCATGAATTGGGGCAATGTAATTGTAGGTTGGCCAATTACTTTTCAGTAAAAATAATTGTCAATCACATAACAAACAAAATAAAAAGAGATTCTGAAAACAGCATCCAAGACTTATAAAAATTTATCCACAACTGCAAAAATATACTTACATTTATAAAAAAAGAATTTTCCTTAAAAACGATGTGACTTGCAACCTCTGAAGAAATAATGGTGCAAACACTTATACAAGTCTTAAAAAATACATACTTTCCGAATGATTTTTAATAGACTAAAAAACAATGTTTACTAATTTTTTTTTTTTTTAAAGTTCTGTTCTTAATGACAATCAACATAATACATCTAGTGCAGGAAGTGGATTCAATTTGTTCTGCTCTTTAAGTGCCGCCCTCTCCATAATTGGCGGTCGACATCGAAATCGGTATTATGTCGGATTGGCAACATATTGAGTCTGATGTACCAATTTAAATGTCTTGAGTCAGGCTTCAAAATGACACAAATATTATTGCTACAGCTAGCTTTATTCCAACTCAGGATATAAGACAAAGTGATCTAATTTATAAAATTAATTAATTAATTTAATAAAAACAAAATAATATGCATATCACGAGCATTAAAATAGTTTTTAAACTTGTAGCTTCAAAAAAAAAAACATTTTTAAAATTTGTTGTATAAATTCAGTACAAAAACCAAAAAATACAAACATACTACCGGTATTTCCCTAAGTTTCTCTGAAGTGTGTAATTTCCAACATAATACCGATTTTGGTGCGGATGGCCACATACAAGCGCTCAATTATAACTATAATTACTGAGTCGAGACAGAGCGATGTCGAACCTGCACTGTGAGCAAACACCGCCACCATGTTCCGAGGGTTCAGACGGTCTCGCGTAAACGACTCCAAACGACCTCCACCTTTCCTCCGGTTTTCCAGACGATTCTCTAAGTCCTCTTCGTGCGATTCTGGAACATCTTCAATAGTGATGGTTCGACCGGAGACATGGGAAACGCTTGGAAGCATTGCTGACGGCATTGTGGGCATCGCTGATGCATCGCTCAACATCGGCTGTGCAGCCCGCTGGCCGTACAGTCCAGGCCGCGAAACCGAGGAGCGTTGCAAATCGCCACCATCGACTACATACAAAAACAATTGACTAACTTTTGTTTACATTCACTATTGAGGGGCGAAAAATATACAGTGTATTTTGCCAGTGCAAGTGACGTTGAGACATAGACTATATATATATATATATACAAATATATATATAAAATGGAATGGCTCTTGTAGTGTATATATATATTATCTATAATTATCTATAATTATTATTATATATTATATGCATATATACATTACAAGAGCCATTCCATTTTCGGAAAAATGTCAAATCCAACTCCTGTTTCAGTGATATTATTTTCATCAATCCAGTTTCTATTTCATCAGAAATTATTTCCATCAATCCACCAGTTTCTATTAATGACGACACAAACCCTAACACTAACCTTAACCGACCCTCACAACGCTCAACCTGAACTAACCGACACTCACGACAGACTACCCTCTTGGGATATAGTCTCTAATTTTTTGCGAAGCAATTATAGCGCCGTACACATAAGTAATGGTCGCCCCGATGGTAAATGTAGGCCAGAGATCGCGTACGTACGCGGCCATAGTAGGATAATGTCTACAATCACGACGGACATTTTCTGGACCTTCATTGAAAACGGTAAAATTTCTAACAATCGTAAAGAAAATTCACCTGACAGCCGTATTGACAGCTCGTCCTCGTCGGTAATATCAGCCATCTTTAAGAAATCGGAAAAGTGCAAAGCATCCTAGATAGTAATTGACGTTATTTTCACTATTTTCACTATCGTTTACACATTTTCTCCCCAAAGCATCGAGGGCTCTGAATACATACATACATGCATACTTGCATACATACATACATACCTACACACTGCGCTATTTATAAATATCCGGTGAATTCCAAAGGCGGGGCTTGTGGTGGGCATAATATTACAGTGGCCAATCACGGTTAACGAAACAATAACCAACCCACTCTCGTGTTGCATTGCGACAATACAGTTTACAGAGCTGAAAACTTCTTATTTGCGTCTTGCTCAAGTGTTTGGACGATAATAAGGGTTTGAAAATTTACTTTGTTAAATAGCAAACACATTCAATTAATTGGACTTAGTATGCAGATTGATTAATAACCACATTTGCAAAGTACAGACTTTCTGTTTAGATTAAATTATCACATAGGCTACATTATTCAAAGAAAAGTAAGTGGGCGACAACTAGTGACATATATGATTATTATGTGGTGAAACTGATTTACACATTATTTTCACACGTATCCGTTCATCTAATATAATTAATTATAGACTTTGGAACCTTTATATTCATTGATTCCCGAGTTTATTTAGCGCACTTACAGGGGCTACTCAGAAGCGCTCGCGGCTCTAGCACGGCAAAAAAACTAAGTTTAATTAGTTAAGTGTTTTAATAAGTGCCCAAGGATTCTACAGGATAGGAACATTTTGTGGTCATGATTTCACTCTGATCAATAGATGGCGCTCCACTTCAAATTCCGTTTCTATCGCTAAGGATCATGTTTTGAATCTCCGAAGGTATTTGCTTATTTTGCAAACATAATTAGTCGTCAATCTGTTTTCATAGATGTAACTAATTGAATGCTTTTATTTTGTAAATAAGATTTGAAATTTTCCGGAACTCCTATTATCGCCCAAAAACTTGTACAAGGCGGCTAAAGAAGAAGAAACCAGTCCTCTGTATAACTATAACAGAGTCCTTGGTAAGAGCCCCAGGAAGCAGACGTAGCTATTATGAAAGCCCATTCCAGACAACTGGATCCACCACAGAAAAGACTCTACTCTTCATTGTTGCAGTTCGTGCGAATGGAACCAAGAGCATTCCCTTCTGTGCAGAACGTAGCCTAGTGAGCGGTGGCCTTGTATACCTGTTGAGCAACAGTTAGCTCTTGTAATATAAGTGGTCTGGTAGTCTTTTATAGCAGAAAAGATAACTATAGCTATTAAGAATTCGTTAGCCAAAAATTTATAATGCGCATGTCGAAAGTCAACGCTAGGAGCGCCATGCAGCTTGTTCCCGAGCACTATAAGCTAATTGAGTTCGTAATCGTAATCGCAATCTCCAGACTTCTAAAGCACTACTCGAAAGCTAAGCGCGGAGCACCAGCTTATAGTCAAGAGCGCTGCGTTGAGTCAAAAGGAGTGTCCGCAAGAGTATAGTGTAGGCCTAGTCCGAAGTCGGTTCCCATATGATCAGAGGGGGCGGAAGTTTGGAACAGCTAAGGCGGGTGTCGTGTCACTCGTGTGGGTCGGGAATTGAAAAGTGGAGGATCAGATGAGACACGTTAAGAGTTCTTGGAGAAGTGTAACTTTAATGTCCAATGGAATTTCCAAATGGAATGCCCCAGGTGTAATGGTATAGAGTAGCCTGAGGAAGGTGATGGTGTGCGATTAGTAGGCCTACTAGGCCTAATGATGGTGGCGAAGGTTAAAGAACAAAGAGTTGCAAAGATCAAGCCTTGAGTGGACTAAAAAGCGCAGCAATGGTGAAAACAGTTTATGAAATCAAGCACAGGTCGCATGCGGCGGAGGTTCCGGATGTGCATGAAGCAGGCGCGCGATAGGTTAGAGATGAAATGGTTAGAGAAGGAGAGATGTGAATCAAACGTAACACCAAGATTGCGCACATCAGCGGAAAAGGTAAGGAATGAAGAGTTAATTAGTTTAATTGGTATATATATATATATATATATATATATTAAAGGGTCAGGAATGTTCTTGTGTGATTTTCTTGTTTTTACCTTTATTATTGTCCGTATAAACACGTATCCTACTGGCTACTGCCTACTCTTGGAGCAGCGAATCAACTGGCCCGTGTGGGTAGCGCCTCTATAGACATAGACATAGACATAGACATAGACATATTTTTATTGATCCCAACAATTCAATTGTACATGTATGTTTAACAAAGTATAGACATAATTCGCAATAAGAAAATACTCAAAATACTCAAAGTGAATAGGTATTATAAGAGTGAGGGAGCAAATAGGCACACCAAAAGGGACAAGTCCCGCTAAGCAGGGGCCTAATTAACAAAGTGAAGTGAGAAAGTGAAAGCTGAAGGGAGTATTGGAATAGGGCCTACAGAGATATTACTTAACTAGGGAAAGAAAAAAATTATTATAAAAAAACCTATATATAGGCCTAATTAATATGAGTGGCGCTTTAGGCCTAGAATTGTAAGCCTATATAGGCTATATTAATAATGTTTGACTATACGATTACGAATGATAAGGAATTTGACTACGAGGTGTTTGACTATACGATTACGAATGATAAGGAATTTGACTACGAGGTGTTTAAAGGGCGTTTGCAATTCATTCAAATCTCCCTATTATACCTATATACGTGTATGAATAGCCTATATCTTATTATATTCATTTGACTATAGGCCTATAACGGAGTTACTTTTTGCTTTTTTACCAATCGCATCGTGCGTCAACGTATAAGCCTATTATTTAAATTTAATCTAGTATTATGAGTCTCTTGTGGGGACATGAACTTTTCCGTTACTGGAACTCTAATGACGTCAGAATCTCCATCAAAATTCTTGCAATCGGCGATAATAGAGCGTTGGCTATAGCCTATAGCCTATAGGCCTAATATCATTCCCTTTTTTCTAAAGAAATGAAACCATTTGGGCGGCAATCTTGGCGGCGATTGTTTATGACAGACAGACAGACAGACAGGCAGGCAGACAGACAAACAGGCAGGCAGGCAGGCAGACAGAGGCAGACAGAAAGACAGAGAGAAAGACAGACATGCAGGCCGCAGGCGGACAGACAGACAAACAGACAGAGACAGTCAGAAAGGTAGACAGAGACAGTCAGAAAGGTAGACAGATACAGACAGACATACATAGACAGACAGATCGACAGAAAGAAGGAGCAGTCAGCTATGTCTCTGGAAGCGCTTTGTTTTCGCGCAGCAGCATCCGTTTGCTTCAGCGCTTTTATTTGACAGCATAAACAACGCTTAGCTTATTTTACTCTGATGCCGCCATTAATCCGCCGCAACCTGGGCCCTGTGGGGGTGAGTGATTTACCCGCAGAGTAGAGACTTGACTTAATGCGTATACGATGGAGCTTGTAGAATGACCGCATAGGATACAAGCTCCATATACAGGGTGGGCCATAAAAAAGACCCCCCTAGGTCTTTTGCCCATATCTTGACCAAAAGTAAGAATTTCTAAATGAAATTTTTCAGGCTTATAGGCAATTCATATTCACACATGATGGCCAGATTTTATCAAAATATTTCGAACAGAACAAAAGTTACACCACTTTTAGTGAAGCCACCCACCGTTTTTTGACGATTCAAAAACGTAACGCAACAAAAAGTAGGTTTTTGCCAATATCTTGGCCAAAAGTAAGAATTTCGAAATGAAATTTTACAGGTTTATAGACAATTCATATTTACATGTGATGGCCAGATTTCATAAAAATATTTCAAATGGAACAAACGTTATGTCACTTTTAGTGAGGCCATCCACCGTTTTTTTGACTTTTTAGAATCATCAAAAAACGTAGGGTGGCCTCACTAAAAGTGATATAACTTTTGTTCTGGTTGAAATATTTTTATGAAATCTGGCCAACATATGTAAATATGAATTGTCTATAAACCTGTAAAATTTCATTTCAAAAATCTTACTTTTGGCCAAGATATTGGCAAAAACCTACTTTTTGTTGCGTCACGTTTTTGAATCGTCAAAAAACGGTGGGTGGCCTCTATAATAGTGGCATAACTTTTGCTCTGTTTGAAATATTTTGATTAAATTTGGCCATCATATGTAAATATGAATTGTCTATAAGACTGTAAAATTTCATTTCAAAATTCGTACTTTTGGTCAAGATATTGGCAAAAAACCTAGGGGGGGTCTTTTTTTTGGCCCCCCCTGTATATAGTTCTATGATGCATGCGAATCACTATAGGTTTATCCCGACGGATTTAATAATACTGCCCTCGGGTCATCACACCCTATGGTTAAAAAACTACTAATGGCAACGATATTAGTAGTAGTAGTACTGGTTGAAGACAGTAGGCCTATTAGTAGTAGCAGTAACAGCAGCAGCAGAAGTAGTAGGCTATTAGTAGCATAAGCAGCAGTAGCAGTTACGTGGCGGTGGTGGTATAGTATAGTAGTATAATAATATTGTAATGTGATGTATTTAAACACTTATAAAGCGCCTCTAGTAGGGCGAACCGTTCATAGGCGCTCCCAGTGCGCAAGATCCCCGCGAGAAGAAGCAGGTTTTGAGAAGAGACAAAGCAGAGGAGAGACTGCTAGACAGGAGTGCAGAGCAAGCAGAAGGAGAAAGAGCATTCCAAAGAGAAGAGCCAATTGAGGCAGATGATCGAGATTGAGCCATAGCAGTTCTAGACCGAGTAGTAGGCCTAGTAGCAGTAGTTGTAGTAGTAGTAGTAGTAGTAGTAGTAGTAGTAGTAGTAGTAGTAGTAGTAGTAGTAGTAGTAGTAGTAGTAGTAGTAGTAGTAGTAGTAGTAGTAGTAGTAGTAGTAGTAGTAGTAGTAGTAGTAGTAGTAGTAGTAGTAGTAGTAGTAGTAGTAGTAGTAGTAGTAGTAGTAGTAGTAGTAGTAGTAGTAGTAGTAGTAGTAGTAGTAGTAGTAGTAGTAGTAGTAGTAGTAGTAGTAGTAGTGGTAGTGGTAGTGGTGGTGAAGGTGGTGATGGTGGTTACAACTGCAGTAATAATGGTACAATGAATGGCGGTAATTACAGTGGCGGCGCTAGGGGGGAGGCTAGGGGGCTAAGTACCCTATTAAAAGGATAATCCCCCTTAAAAAAGGTCATCCGGGTTTTTTAACATGCAAAACTGAAATATTTGCACTATTTTTCGACCGGATGACTATAAAAAAAAGGTCGGCAGAAATTTTGGCGGACAAAAACACGGTCGTCAGAAAATTTTGGCGGATGAAAATGGAAAATTTCCTCGGGGAGGTTTCAACCCCCGAAAACTGAAATCCTGGCGCCGCCACTGGGTAACAGTGGTGAGAAGGTTGACCTTGACAATGACCTTGACCTCGTTTGATACAACGACTAATGATGAAGTCCATTACTACGGTTGCAGATAATGTCACTGCTGCTGATGACGACGACGATGACGACGACGACGACGATGATGTGGGTCACGCATCCAATTTCACGCAATTTCCATCCTGTCTTTCGTCGACTAATCGAGACTAATCGAGACGACACAACGTGCAGTCTTGTCACGTAGAGCGCCTTAGAACAGCCTTAAGGTCTGATGGAGACTGCGCTATGGGGGCGTGTATGTATGTATGTATGTATGTATGTATGTATGTATGTATGTATGTATGTATGTATGTATGTATGTATGTATGTATGTATGTATGTATGTATGTATGTATGTATGTATGTATGTATGTATGTATGTATGTATGTATGTATGTATGTATGTATGTATGTATCTATGTATGTATGTATGTATGCATGTATGCATGTATGCATGTATGTATGTATGTTGTTGGGTTCCACGACTGTAGATTGGTCCTATATAGGCTATGGTCACGGACCAATGACTTTACTAGACGTTAGAGAGACATCTAGCGACGGACTCGGCTTATTTAAGGTTCTGAATTCAGGGGGGAGGGCGGAGACTATCTGATTCTGTTGTTAGGCTAAGGTTGTACTGCTTGTGCAGTCTATAGTCAGATTTCTCCGTTAACCTAAGTATAGTTAAGGTTTGTGCTTATTACACCCTGCAGCGGTGTCTTAGTTTTCTTCTTAATCTGCCTGTTGCTGTTAGAAGACTTTTGTTAGTACGATAGTCGCCGAAGGAACTCCGTTGACGACTTTTCCAGCTGGCGTTGGGTATTGTATCAGTTGTGTTAGTTGAATTATACCTCGTAAGACAAGAGTTTTGATACTTTGAGCCTAATTCAGGGGGGACCACGTAACATATGAGGGCTCGCGGGATTTTTTTTTTCTTCTCACGAAATTTGAAGATTTGCGTCGTAGATACGTGTTTCTGTGAAATTTAGAATTTTCGAGGGGCGTGTCAGATACGGTACTCATTCCGGTTTCAGTTGACGTAGCTCTCGAGGTGTTTGGCTTGAAATTGCGAGAATTTTGAGAAATTTAGAATTTTTAGGGGGCGTGTCTGCTCTAGAAATTTGTTGAAATTCTGAGTTCCGGGTGAAAACATGGAAACACCTGTCATGTCTGCACCTTTACTGGTTGAAGACATTTTTGAAATGAACATGGACGAATTACGCGCTGAATTGGAGAAATTGGGGCAAGACACAAAGGGCTTGACAAAAATTCAGATGCAGAAGGCTTTGGTTAAATTCGTAAAAACACCACCTTCGTCACCGAAGGCAGGAATGTTTCTTGAGATGGAAAATTTGCAAGCCAAATTACAGAAAGAAAAAGACGAAATTGAACGCGCGCAGCGTAAGGAAGACCGTGACAGTGAGCGACATTTTGAATTGGAGAAATTAAATTTACAACTGCAGATGGAAGCGCAGGCGAGGAAGGAGAAATTGGACATGGACTTTCGACGACTAGAGATTGAGGCGTTAGCTAAGGAAAAGGAGGCTGAGGCCTTTGAACGAAAGTTACAGATGGAGGCCATAGTTAAGAAGGAAGAAACCGAGGCGTCTGAACGAAAGAGACAACAGGAGGCTGAGGTGTTGGAACGGAAACTAAGAATTGAGGCGGAAATTTTGGAACGAAAATCTAGAATGGATACGGAAGCACTGGCAGCGAGACTTACTTTAGAGAATGAAGCTAAGAGAATTGAGCTTGAAGCAGCTGAGAAAAAATTGCAGATGGAACTTTCAGAGAAGGAGACCCAGAGACAGCATCAGTTGCAGATGAAGGAGATGGGAGGTCCTTTTGATAGGTTAGCCGGCGGTTATTTTGACGGATCGAATGAGAACATAGCGGGGGTGACTGGACATGCGCCGAAATTCAATAGTGCATCGGCGGTGAAATTCGTACCTCGGTTTGATGAAACAGATTTGGAAAATTATTTACTTTCGTTTGAAAAAGCTATGCAACTTCATGATTTTCCGAAAGATAAATGGTCGTCTTTACTTCATTCGAAATTGACTGGAAAGGCTTTAAAAGTGTTCGGCGAGCTCTCCATAGACCAATGTCGTGATTATGACACTCTTAAACAAGCATTACTTCTTGCTTACGCCAGGGTGCCAGAATACTATCGAAAACGTTTCAGGGAGCTGAAAAAAGGCAGCCAGGAAACGTATTCCAATTTTGCATTTCGTTTGACAATTCCATTTAGGAGTTGGTTGGATGGTGAAGGTGCTTCGCTAAATTTAGATAAGGCTTTGGAGGTCTTTAAAATTGAGCAGTTTGTAAATTGTCTGCCTACTGAATTGCATCGTTGGGTTGTTGAACGTAAGGTCAAAACACTTTCGGAAGCTGCTAAATTGGCTGACGAGTACGATACGTTGTACAAGCCTCTGAATAAAGATTTCGGTTCGCCTGTAAAATTTGAAAAGGGATGGGCGTATGACTCTGCGTATGCTGGTCAGAGCAAAGGTCAAAATTCTTTTGGTAGCCCTAGGAACAGTAGGAGGTACACTGGTACATTTGGCAATCCTATTTCGTGTGCGTATTGTCATTCAAGGTCCCATGGTATTTCCAGTTGTGAGAAATTGAAGGCAAAGAATCTGGCTCAGATGCATACATACTCCCATGAGGTGGATGTTAATGTTAGCCTAGTGGATGTATGTTCGGGCGACTCAATGATGCACCCTCGGTACAGCCCTTTTGTTAAACCAGGTGTTGTGTACGGACGACAAGGTTTGCCGCGTCAAGTGACTTTGCTAAGAGACTCGGGGTCTTTGCAGTCGGTAATTAGCAGGGATAGGTTCACACCGCACGATTATGTTTTGACGGGTGAGAACCGACTAATACAGGGAATTGTTGGTAAACCAGTTCATGTCCCGATTGTCGCAATAAATTTGGAAAGTGAGTTTGTTTCGGGATATCTGCTTTGTGGGTTGGTGGACAAATTGCCTACTGGCATTAATCTACTCATTGGAAATGATATTGTTCCATCTCCATCGATTGATGTAGCGGGGGCGACTGTGCAGTCGAGCGTAGCAGACACTGGCGCTGTAAACGTTGACGAGCCTTTAGTTAAGACTACAGATGTGATCGACTGTGTCGACTTTGGTCTAGATAAATTGTTTGCAGATGCCGACGATGTTAACGCTGCATTTCTCTGTGAGAATCTGTGTACTCGTGAACGATTCATTGCCTTACAACGCAGTGACGAGTCTTTCAATTGTTTGTTTGATTTAGCGAAATCTCCTAACAGAAAGGACCGTTCGTTTTACGATCTGCAGGATGGTGTGTTGGTTCGTGTTTGGAGTGTCTTGGAGTCGGAAGGTTTTGGTCGAACGCAAGTACTCGTTCCGATTTCATTACGGTCTAAGATAATTCATGTAGCGCACGATGTTCCTTCAAGTGGACATTTGGGAACGCAGGAAACTCTTGATAGAGTCTTGAATCATTTCTATTGGCCAGGTATTTTTCGGTACGTGCGAGATTACTGTCGTACTTGTCGGGTTTGCCGTCGCTTTGGTAAAAGAGTTACGAAAGTGCATGCACATTTGATTAATTTGACGGTAATTGATAAGTCAATGTCGAGGGTCGAGTTAGACATTCTTGGTCCCTTGGAGACTTGTGATAGTTTTTCGGATTTTGGCAATGGCGATAAAAGCGTTCAAGCGCTTGTGCTTACTACAGTGTTGCCTTCAGCTCACGTGATTGCTAGTGAAGTTTTGGATTTTTCGGTTCATGATTGTATAGATGTGTGTCAGGTTCATGAGTCTGAGAATGTGTGCATGGGTCTTATGTTTGATATTCAGAAACAGGATCTGATGTTTGAGGTGAACACTTTCGACAGTAATAATTTTGGTTCATTTGATGATGTTGTTGTGAATGTGGATGTTGTTTCACGAATGGAGAGTGAGTCACCGTTGTCGGTTGTTGCTACTTTGTCGCGTGAGAGCGTGAATGATGTGTTGGTTGTCAAGTCTGTGTTGACTACGGTTCTTTTCCAGACTACTTTGATGAATGACTGGAGTTGTATTGTCTCTACGGTGGCACTTGTGTCTTTGAGTGTTGGGTTGATTGAAGTTGACAAATTGGTGTTGTCTACCCATTGGTTTGTTGGTACATATGGGGCGAATGATGTTTGGTTGACCAATGAGTTGAGTCATGTTGACAAGGATGTTGATTCTTGTAACAAAGGAATGTTACTTCTGGATGATGTGTGTCGTTGGCATGTATTTTTGGCACGTGCTTTGAGGTCAGATGGTCATGTAGTATCTCATGAGGCTTGTTTGAAAAGCGAAACGGTGTTGCCTTTTGAGTTTAGCGATGTTTTCGTTGTGCAAGATGGGTGTTCTTCTTGTCTCTTGCCGCCAGTGGCATTTACGACTTCTTTGTTCGAGGACATTGGTTGTTTACCAGGTCGTGTGTCGTCGTTCGACTTGTTTGAATCTGATTTTTTGGTTGATGAGCATGACTTTTCGGCTGTAGTTGTGTTTCAGATTCTGGATGCTTGGAACTCGGTGATTGGCGTTGGACGTCATCCGCGTGGAGTCTGTGTGCGACCGCAACGAAGGATCGTGAGCGGTGCTGTGCTGCGTTGGATGGTGTCGACCATCTTGGCAGTCTACTGCTTTGGTTGCGAGTGGCAAGGATCGCGCCTTGTTACTCGTATCTTTGGATGGAAGCGAGGACGTGGCTGTTGTAGCCATTCTTCACGTCGGTGTCCTGTGGTTTGGCTGTATGCCAGTGTTTTCTCAGGGTACTTTGCGAAGCACAGTTTTCCTTTGGACTTTCGTGAAAGACCTGCGAGCAAGAACGTGTTTTCGGACTTGCTCCGTCGACCGTCAGTGGTTACCACTGAAAATGTTTAGGCAGATCGACGTGCTTCAACGTCTAGAATGTATAGTTTAAATGATATTTTATTGCATTAGTTGTTCGTTAAGTTATACCTCGTATTTTATGTTCTATATGCGATTATTTTTTTTCGTTTTATTGTTGAACAGTCGTGCAACTTTTTACTGCATAGTTTAGTTTTAGTTAAGTTAGTTGAGTCAGAAACCCTTCTGGTTTCTGCCTTGCATGGAAGTCCGGGGATATGTTGGGTTCCACGACTGTAGATTGGTCCTATATAGGCTATGGTCACGGACCAATGACTTTACTAGACGTTAGAGAGACATCTAGCGACGGACTCGGCTTATTTAAGGTTCTGAATTCAGGGGGGAGGGCGGAGACTATCTGATTCTGTTGTTAGGCTAAGGTTGTACTGCTTGTGCAGTCTATAGTCAGATTTCTCCGTTAACCTAAGTATAGTTAAGGTTTGTGCTTATTACACCCTGCAGCGGTGTCTTAGTTTTCTTCTTAATCTGCCTGTTGCTGTTAGAAGACTTTTGTTAGTACGATAGTCGCCGAAGGAACTCCGTTGACGACTTTTCCAGCTGGCGTTGGGTATTGTATCAGTTGTGTTAGTTGAATTATACCTCGTAAGTAGTGGTTAGGTAGCGGTTTGATGCGCAGCGCATCCCAATAACGAGTGCGGATACTGGCGCAAGTAGGCCAAAGTTTCTGGCGCAGCAACACCTCTCCTCAATGACGTCATTGATTTATGTCAATCAACTCTGAGCAGCGACCCCCATATACAAAATGGTAAACTCCAAAGGCTGGGGTGGCCGGCAGCGACGGGCTAGCCCCCCAACCAATCAGAATCCAAGGTTGTGTGCGGTCATGTATAACATGGACTAATCCATGTGCGCCGGGCAGCCCCACGCCTAACTCCTATCCAATAAAAATCTTCACAAGGAATTCTGCCGCCGCAGGCACCGACATGTCAATCCAATTATTGTCCGTGTCATGGGAAGCCTTATGCGCTGGCTTCGGAAAGCGTTGTTGTTGTCACATGTGGTTTTAATATTAGCAGTCTGTGCGCTATAGCAATTCTACCGCCACAGGCATCGACATGTCAATCCAATTATTGTCCGTGTCATCGGAAGCCTTATGCGCTGGCATCGGAAACCGTTGTTGTTGTCACATGTGGTTTTAATATTAGCAGCGTGTGCGGTATACTGTTGATTATTTATCTTAAGTGAAAATTCTTAAATTTTCCAAAACAACTTTATTGTAAGTAGTTACATAACCATATGTTTTGGCTCACATGCATAAAAAATTTATCTTAAGTGAGAATTCTTAAATTTTTCAAAAGAGCTTTATTGTAAGTAGTTGCATAACCACATGTTTTGGCTCACTTGCATAAAAAATTTATCTTAAGTGAAAATTCTTAAATTTTTCGAAAGAGCTTTATTGTAAGTAGTTGCATAACCACATGTTTTGGCTCACATACATAAAAAAAATTTATCTTAAGTGAAAATTCTTAAATTTTTCAAAAGAGCTTTATTGTAAGAAGTTGCATAACCATATGTTTTGGTTCACATACGTGAAAAAATCTTGCACATGCAATCAATTTTTTAAAAGTCCTTTAATTTAAGTAGTTGTATAAACGCATGGGTTGCATCACATGCATGAAAAAGTTATCATAAGTGAAAATTCTTAAATTTTCCAAAACATCTTTATTGTAAGTAGTTGCTTAACAATGTGTTTTACACTGACGAATCCAATTGCATATAGATCGGTTACTTACTTTCTTGTAAAATTTCATCACTTCAGTCCTTAATACTTACATCTTTCAACTTCTCAATCGCACAAATTCCACAAAGCCATAACTACTTACTTACTTACTGACAAAATTTCAACCCTACAACAGATTTTATCGCAAAAATTCCACGCATGCTTACTTACTTTCTTGTAAAATTTCAACACTTCAGCACCTTCAGTCCTTAATATTTGCATCTTTCAACTTCTCAACCGCGCAAATTCCACAAATCCATAACTACTTACTTACTTTCTTGTAAAATTTCAACACTTCAACACCTGTCATATACATGAGAAATTTATCTTATGTGAAAATTCTTAAATTTTCCAAAACAGCTTTATTGTAAGTAGTTACATAACCATATGTTTTGGCTCACATGCATAAAAAATTTATCTTAAGTGAGAATTCTTAAATTTTTCAAAAGAGATTTATTGTAAGTAGTTGCAATTTCTACAAATCCATACCTGCAGACTTACTTACTCACCAAATGATAACACTTCAACAGATTTACACATGTGCATGCTGGCACATATTTCCAATTTCTTCATTCATTCAGTTCTTAATACTTGCATCTTCCAAAATCTAACACATGCAATTTCTACAATTCCATACCAACTTACTTACTTATTCACAGAATTTCAGCACTTCAACAGCTTTACATGTGCACGTACATGGTCATATTTCCATTTCTTCAATCCTCCAATTCTTAATACTTGCATCTTTCAAATTCTCAACCATGCAAATTCGACAATTTCATACCAACTTACTTACTTACTTATTCACAAAAGTTCAACAATTCATCAACTTTACATATGCACATGCATGGACATATTTCTTCAAACCAGCAGTTCTTAATACTTGCATCTTTCAAATTCTCATCCGTACAAATTCAACAATTTCATACCAACTTACATACTTATTCACAAAGTTTCAGCAATTCAGCGGTTTTACACGTGCGCATACATGGTCATATTTCTCATTTCTTCAAACCGTCAGTTCTTAATACTTGCATCTTTCAAATTCTCAACCGTGCAAAGTCCGCAATTTCATACCAACTTACTTACTTATTCACAAAATTTCAGCACTTCAACAGCTTTACATGTGCACGTACATGGTCATATTTCCATTTCTTCAATCCACCAATTCTTAATACTTGCATCTTTCAAATTCTCAACCGTACAAATTCAACAATTTCATACCAACTTACATACTTATTCACAAAGTTTCAGCAATTCAACGGTTTTACACGTGCGCATACATGGTCATATTTCTCATTTCTTCAAACCGTCAGTTCTTAATACTTGCATCTTTCAAATTCTCAACCGTGCAAAGTCCACAATTTCGTACCAACTTACTTACTTATTCACAAAATTTCAGCACTTCAACAGCTTTACACATGCACGTGCATGGTCATATTTCTTCAAATCGTCAGTTCTTAATACTTGCATCTTTCAAATTCTCAACCGTGCAAATTCAACAATTTCACACCAACTTACATACTTATTCACAAAGTTTCAGCAATTCAGCAGCTTTACACGTGCGCATACATGGTCATATTTCTCATTTCTTCAAATCGTCAGTTCTTAATACTTGCATCTTTCAAATTCTCAACCGTGTAAAGTCCACAATTTCATACCAACTTACTTACTTATTCACAAAGTTTCAGCAATTCAACGGTTTTACATGTGCGCATACATGGTCATATTTCTCATTTCTTCAAACCGTCAGTTCTTAATACTTGCATCTTTCAAATTCTCAACCGTGCAAAGTCCACAATTTCATACCAACTTACTTACTTATTCGCAAAATTTCAGCACTTCAACAGCTTTACACATGCACGTGCATGGTCATATTTCTTCAAATCGTCAGTTCTTAATACTTGCATCTTTCAAATTCTCAACCGTGCAAATTCAACAATTTCACACCAACTTACATACTTATTCACAAAGTTTCAGCAATTCAGCAGCTTTACACGTGAGCATACAGGGTCATATTTCTCATTTCTTCAAATCGTCAGTTCTTAATACTTGCATCTTTCAAATTCTCAACCGTGTAAAGTCCACAATTTCATACCAACTTACTTACTTATTCACAAAGTTTCAGCAATTCAACGGTTTTACATGTGCGCATACATGGTCATATTTCTCATTTCTTCAAACCGTCAGTTCTTAATACTTGCATCTTTCAAATTCTCAACCGTGCAAAGTCCACAATTTCGTACCAACTTAATTACTTATTCACAAAATTTCAGCACTTCAACAGCTTTACACATGCACGTGCATGGTCATATTTCTTCAAATCGTCAGTTCTTAATACTTGCATCTTTCAAATTCTCAACCGTGCAAATTCAACAATTTCACACCAACTTACATACTTATTCACAAAGTTTCAGCAATTCAGCAGCTTTACTCGTGAGCATACATGGTCATATTTCTCATTTCTTCAAATCGTCAGTTCTTAATACTTGCATCTTTCAAATTCTCAACCGTGTAAAGTCCACAATTTCATACCAACTTACTTACTTATTCACAAAATTTCAGCACTTCAACAGCTTTACACATGCACATGCATGGTCATATTTCTTCAAATCGTCAGTTCTTAATACTTACATCTTTCAAATTCTCAACCGTGCAAATTCAACAATTTCATACCAACTTACATATTTATTCACAAAATTTCAGCAATTCAACAGCTTTACATATACAATATCCTGCACATATCTGTCATTTCTTCAATCCATCAGTTCTTCATATTGACATCTTTCATCATGTCAACGTTAGAAACTCTACAATTTCTCACATGCTTACTTACTTATTCACAAAAATGTCTACATACCAAAGTTTTACACAAGTAAATTGCTTAGTTACATAGTTCTTGAAGTATCAAAAATTGTAGAGTTCGAAGTTGAACAGATCAAAGAGATACAATTTTCAATCATGTAAAAATGAAAAATACAAACAATGTTGTTCGTTTTATGTTGGAAAAGTGGTAGAGTGGAGGATGCATGGGAGTGTGAGAAGCAGGCTGTTGTGGTGGAGGAGGCTGAAATTTTCCAATATCAGCATTTTTCTTTGCTAAGTTTCTAAGACCACGCATTTTCTGATGCCAAAAGTGTCTAAGTACCAAATTGTTCTCCATGTTCATAATTTTTCTTCACAAATTTTCTAAGTCCAAGCATTTTCTGTCACCAAAAATTTCTAATATCGAAAATTTCTTACATAGTCACAAATTTTTCTTCCCTTGTCGTACTTGAGAAGCATGAGGAGAAGGAGCAGAATGTGTATGAGAAGAATATGGGAATTAGAGATATGTATTCAAAGTTTCTAAGTCCGCAAATTTTCTGTCATGAAAAAATTTATAAGATTGAAAATTTCTTACTTGTTCACAAATTTTTCTTCGCATGGGATGTATGATGTGAATAAGGAAGTTGAAGAAGAGAACAGATATGAGGAGAAGGTGAAGGATGAAGATGAGAAGAATATGGGCTTAGTCGCATGAATTCAAAGTTTCTAATTCCACATATTTTCTGTCATGAAAAGTTTCTAAGTCCCAAAATTTCTTCCATTTCCACAAATTTTTCGTCGCACGAAGATGAGTATGAGGAGGAAGATGATGATATAGGACTTAGAGGTATGAATTATTGCGATACATAGACGAATTAACGATATGCAAGTCGAATATTTTGGAATGCATATGTGCAAAGCAATGTTTTTGTGAATTTTCTACATTTAAAATGTCAAATGTTGCAGGAATAGAGTGACACATGAGACTCTCATTTGAATGCATTACTTGTTTGCATTACTTCTTGAAGTATCAAAAAAAAATTTGAAGAGTGGTTACTTTACATTACTTTGTATGGAATCGCAAATTTCGGAGGCATCATATGGTAAAGTTTGCCACTCTTAGACATCAAACTTTTAATTTGTCAACATATGTAAGTTTAGCTAAGACAGCACTTTATGCAAGAGTATCGATTTGCTTTAGCAAAGTCATATAGGGTGGTGAGTTCTCACATGATGGTACGAATGCATGAAATTATGCTGTGCAAATATGTTAGATACATGACTCATACATTTTCGTTTTGGTGAGACAAAAGCAATTTTAGCTTAGTCATCAATTTTGCAACAAAAAAAAAAAGCATGCGTTTGAGTGAATAAAATATGAACCTGGAGAAAATTTTGGAACTTCGAAACTTTCGGTGTCAGAAAATGTATGGACTTAGAAACTTTGCGAAGAAAATGATGATTCTTACTCTTCAATTTTTTTTTGATACTTCAAGAAGTAAGTAACTGAGCAATTGCTAAGACGTAGAGTTGAAACGTTCAAGAATTAAGAGTTATAGTTGAAGAATTGAACAAATGAGAACCAAACGCATGAATTTGCAATTGAAGAGTTCTGTTCATCAAGTAAGTAAGTATGCAGCTAAGTATATGTGGAATAGCAGAATTGTTATGTTGTGGGATTGAAACATGTAAGAAGTAAGAGTTGAAGTATTGAAGAAATGAGAAATAATTGTACATGTAAAGCTGATTGGTTGTAAAAATTATACTAGTGAGTAAGCAAGTGTGTGCAGAATTGTATCCACATGCGATTTAGAAGTTGAAACATGTCCAAAGTATGAATTGAAGGAATGAAGATTTGAGAATAAGAGTAGGAATATGTGTGTGTGTAAAGCTGTTGGTGTGCACAACATATGCAAGTAAGTAAGTAAGTAAGTAAGTAAGTAGCTGAGAAATTGTAGAATGATGAGCTTGAGATGTTGAAAATCGTAAGACTCAAGAGATGAAGGTTCGAAGAGATGAGAAATATGTGCAAGCTTGTACAATTGAAAAGCGCTTGAATTGAAAACATTTTTGAGAGTAAGTAAGTAAGTATGCTAGGAATTGTAGAATTTGCACGGTTGAGATGTTGAAAGACGCAAGTATTAGGAACTGATGGATTGAAGAAATGAGAAATACTTGCAAGCTTGTACAAGTGAAAAGCGCTTGAATTGCAAAAATTATGTGACTAAGTAAGTGAATATGCAAGAAATTGTAGAATTTGCACGGTTGAGATGTTGAAAGACGCAAGTTGGATTGAAGAAATGAGAAATACTTGCAAGCTTGTACAAGTGAAAAGCGCTTGAATTGCAAAAATGATGTGACTAAGTAAGTGAATATGCAAGAAATTGTAGAATTTGCACGGTTGAGATGTTGAAAGACGCAAGTATTAGGAACTGATGGATTGAAGAAATGAGAAATACTCGCAAGCTTGTACAAGTGAAAAGCGCTTGAATTGCAAAAATGATGTGACTAAGTAAGTGAATATGCAAGAAATTGTAGAATTTGCACGGTTGAGATGTTGAAAGACGCAAGTATTAGGAACTGATGGATTGAAGAAATGAAAAATACTCGCAAGCTTGTACAAGTGAAAAGCGCTTGAATTGCTAAAATGTTGTGACTAAGTAAGTGAGTATGCAAGAAATTGTAGAATTTGCACGATTGAGATGTTGAAAGACGCAAGTATTAGGAACTGATGGAGTGAAGAAATGAGAAATACTTGCAAGCTTGTACAAGTGAAAAGCGCTTGAATTGCTAAAATGTTGTGACTAAGTAAGTGAGTATGCAAGAAATTGTAGAATTTGCACGATTGAGATGTTGAAAGACGCAAGTATTAGGAACTGATGGATTGAAGAAATGAGAAATACTTGCAAGCTTGTACAAGTGAAAAGCGTATGAATTGCAAAAAATTTGGTGAGTAAGTAAGTAAGTAAGTATGTAATGAATTGCATATTTGCATAGTTGAGATGTTGAAAGAAGCGAGTATTAAGAACTGATGTAGTGAAGAAATGAGAAATACTTGCAAGCTTGTACAAGTGAAAAGCGTATGAATTGCAAAAATTTGGTGAGTAAGTAAGTAAGTAAGTATGTAATGAATTGCATATTTGCATAGTTGAGATGTTGAAAGAAGTGAGTATTAAGAACTGATGTAGCGAAGAAATGAGAAATACATGCAAGCTTGTACAAGTCAAAAGCGTATGAATTGCAAAATTTGGTGAGTAAGTAAGTAAGTAAGTATGTATGGAATTGCATATTTGCATAGTTGAGATGTTGAAAGAAGCGAGTATTAAGAACTGATGTAGCGAAGAAATGAGAAATACCTGCAAGCTTGTACAAGTCAAAAGCGTATGAATTGCAAAATTTGGTGAGTAAGTAAGTAAGTAAGTATGTATGGAATTGCATATTTGCATAGTTGAGATGTTGAAAGAAGCGAGTATTAAGAACTGATGTAGTGAAGAAATGAGAAATACATGCAAGCTTGTACAAGTGAAAAGCGTATGAATTGCAAAAATTTGGTGAGTAAGTAAGTAAGTATGTAAGGAATTGTATATTTGCACAGTTGAGATGTTGAAAGAATCGAGTATTAAGAACTGATGTAGTGAAGAAATGAGCAATACACGAAAGCTTGTACAAGTGAAAAGCGTATGAATTGCAAAAATTTGGTGAGTAAGTAAGTAAGATGGTATGAAATTGTGGAATTTGCACAGTTGAGATGTTGAAAGATGCATGTATTAAGAACTGACTGTTTGAAGAAATGAGAAATATGATCATGTATGTGCACGTGTAAAGCTGTTGAATTGGTGAAATTTGGTGAATAAGTAAGTTGGTATGAAATTGTGGAATTTGCGCGGTTGAGAATTTGAAAGATGTAAGTATTAAGAACTGACTGTTTGAAGAAATCAGAGAAATATGACCATGTATGTGCACGTGTAAAGCTGTTGAATTGTTGAAATTTGATGAATAAGTAAGTAAGTTGGTATGAAATTGTGGAATTTGCACGGTTGAGAATTTGAAAGATGCAAGTATTAAGAACTGACTGTTTGAAGAAATGAGAAATATGACCATGTATGTGCATGTGTAAAGCTGTTGAATTGCTGAAATTTGATGAATAAGTAAGTAAGTTGGTTTGAAATTGTGGAATTTGCACGATTGAGAATTTGAAAGATGCAAGTATTAAGAACTGCCTGTTTGAAAACACATGGTTATGCAACTACTTACAATAAAGCTGTTTTGGAAAATTTAAGAATTTTCACTTATGATAAATTTTTCATGCAAGTGATCCAATCGATGCGTTTGTACAACTACTTAAATTAAAGGACTTTTGAAAAATCGAATGCATCTGCAACATTTTTCATGCAAGTGAGCCAAAACATATGGTTATGCAACTACTTACAATAAAGCTGTTTAGGAAAATTTAAGAATTTTCACTTATGATAACTTTTTCATGCAAGTGATCCAATCCATGCGTTTGTACTACTACTTAAATTAAAGGACTTTTGAAAAATCGAATGCATCTGCAACATTTTTCATGCAAGTGAGCCAAAACATATGGTTATGCAACTACTTACAATAAAGATGTTTTGGAAAATTTAAGAATTTTCACTTAAGATAAATTTCTCATGTATATGACAGGTGTTGAAGTGTTGAAATTTTACAAGAAAGTAAGTAAGTAGTTATGGATTTGTGGAATTTGCGCGGTTGAGAAGTTGAAAGATGCAAATATTAAGGACTGAAGGTGCTGAAGTGTTGAAATTTTACAAGAAAGTAAGTAAGCATGCGTGGAATTTTTGCGATAAAATCTGTTGTAGGGTTGAAATTTTGTCAGTAAGTAAGTAAGTAGTTATGGCTTTGTGGAATTTGTGCGATTGAGAAGTTGAAAGATGTAAGTATTAAGGACTGAAGTGATGAAATTTTACAAGAAAGTAAGTAACCGATCTATATGCAATTGGATTCGTCAGTGTAAAACACATTGTTAAGCAACTACTTACAATAAAGATGTTTTGGAAAATTTAAGAATTTTCACTTATGATAACTTTTTCATGCATGTGATGCAACCCATGCGTTTATACAACTACTTAAATTAAAGGACTTTTAAAAAATTGATTGCATGTGCAAGATTTTTTCACGTATGTGAACCAAAACATATGGTTATGCAACTTCTTACAATAAAGCTCTTTTGAAAAATTTAAGAATTTTCACTTAAGATAAATTTTTTTTATGTATGTGAGCCAAAACATGTGGTTATGCAACTACTTACAATAAAGCTCTTTCGAAAAATTTAAGAATTTTCACTTAAGATAAATTTTTTATGCAAGTGAGCCAAAACATGTGGTTATGCAACTACTTACAATAAAGCTCTTTTGAAAAATTTAAGAATTCTCACTTAAGATAAATTTTTTATGCATGTGAGCCAAAACATATGGTTATGTAACTACTTACAATAAAGTTGTTTTGGAAAATTTAAGAATTTTCACTTAAGATAAATAATCAACAGTATACCGCACACGCTGCTAATATTAAAACCACATGTGACAACAACAACGGTTTCCGATGCCAGCGCATAAGGCTTCCGATGACACGGACAATAATTGGATTGACATGTCGATGCCTGTGGCGGTAGAATTGCTATAGCGCACAGACTGCTAATATTAAAACCACATGTGACAACAACAACGCTTTCCGAAGCCAGCGCATAAGGCTTCCCATGACACGGACAATAATTGGATTGACATGTCGGTGCCTGCGGCGGCAGAATTCCTTGTGAAGATTTTTATTGGATAGGAGTTAGGCGTGGGGCTGCCCGGCGCACATGGATTAGTCCATGTTATACATGACCGCACACAACCTTGGATTCTGATTGGTTGGGGGGCTAGCCCGTCGCTGCCGGCCACCCCAGCCTTTGGAGTTTACCATTTTGTATATGGGGGTCGCTGCTCAGAGTTGATTGACATAAATCAATGACGTCATTGAGGAGAGGTGTTGCTGCGCCAGAAACTTTGGCCTACTTGCGCCAGTATCCGCACTCGTTATTGGGATGCGCTGCGCATCAAACCGCTACCTAACCACTACTCTCGTAAGACAAGAGTTTTGATACTTTGAGCCTAATTCAGGGGGGACCACGTAACAATGTATGTATGTATGTATGCATGTATGTATGTATGTATGTATGTATGTATGTGTGTGTGTGTGTGCGTGCGTGCGTGCGTGCGTGCGTGCGTGCGTGCGTGCGTGCGTGTGTATGTCTGCATGTATATATGTATGTATGTATATATGTAAGTGTGTGTGTGTCTGTGTGTATGTGTGTGTATGTGTGTGTGTCTGTAGGTATGTGTGTCTGTAGTTATGTATGTATGTATGTATGTATGTATGTATGTATGTATGTATGTATGTATGTATGTATGTATGTGTCTGTGTATGTGTGTGTATATAGGTATGTCTGTGTGTATGTCCGTGTGTGTGTACGTATGTGCATCAATATGTTAAACATATTCAATCAAAAGCATCATTATATTCAATATATTCAATCAACAACACCAATATATTCAATACATTTAAACAACAACATCAATATATTAAACATATTCAATCAACAACACCAACATATAAAACATTTCAATCAAAAGCATCACTATGTTCAATATATTCAATCAACAACTCCAATTTATTCAATATATTCAATCAACAACTCCAATTTATTCAATACATTCAATCAACAACACAAATATATTCAATATATTCAATCAACTTCATCAATATATTCAATATCTTCAATCAACAACACCAATATATTCAATATTTTCAACCAACAACATCAATATATTAGAGATATTCAATCAACAACACCAATATATTCAATATATTCAATCAACAACATCAATATATTAAACATATTCAATAAACAGCACCAATATTTTAAATATTTTCAATCAACAACAACACTATATTCAAAATATTCAATCAGTAACACCAGAAAATTCAAAATATTCATTCAATAACACCAATATATTCAATATATTCAATATATTCAATCAAAAACATCAATATATTAAACATATTCAATCAACAACACCAATATTTTAAACATATTCAATCAACAACACCAATATATTAAATATTTTCAATCAACTACACCAATATATTCAATATATTCAATCAACAACACCAATATATTTAATATTTTCAATCAACAACACCAATATATTCAATATATTCAATATATTCAATCAAAAACATCAATATATTAAACATATTCAATCAACAACACCAATATATTCAATATATTCAATCAACACCATCAATATATTAAACATATTCAATCAACATCGCCAATATATTCAATATATTCAATCAACAACACCAATATATTAAATATTTTCAATCAACAACAACAATATATTCAAAATATTCAATCAGTAACACCAGTATATTCAAAATATTGAATCAATAACACCAATATATTCAATATATTCATTCACCAGCATCAATATATTAAACATATTCAATCAAAAGCATGAATACATTCAAAATATTCAATCAACAGCATCATTTTAATGAACATATTCAATCAACAAAACCAATATATTCAATATATTCAATCAACAACACCGATGTATTAAACATATTCAATCAACAGAACTAATATATTCAATATATTCAATCAAAAACACCATCATAATAAACATATTCAATCAACAACACCAATATATGCAATATATTCAATCAACAACATCAGTATATTAAACATATTCAATCAACAACGCCAATATATTAAACATATACAATCACCAACGCCAATATATTCAATCAACAACATCAATATATTAAACATATTCACTCAACAACGCCAATATATTCAATATATTCAATCAACAACACCAATATATTCATTATTATCAATCAACAACACCAATATATTCAAAATATTCAATCAATAACACCAATATATTCAATATTTTCAACCAACAACATATATATTAGAGATTTTCAATCAACAACTCCAATATATTCAATATATTCAATCAAAAACATCAATATATTAAACATATTCAATCACCAACGCCAACATATTCAATTTATTCGATCAAAAACATCAATCTATCAAACAATATATTCACTCAACAACGCCAATATATTCAATATATTCAACCTACAACACCAATATATTCAATATTTTCAATCAACAACATCAATATATTAAACAAATTCAATAAACAGCACCAATATTTTAAATATTTTCAATCAACAACAACAGTATATTCAAAATATTCAATCAGTAACACCAGAATATTCAAAATATTCATTCAATGACACCAATATATTCAATATATTCAATATATTCAATCAAACACATCAATATATTAAACATATTCAATCAACAACACCAATATATTAAACATATTCAATCAACAACACCAATATATTAAATATTTTCAATCAACAACACCAATATATTCAATATATTCAATCAACAACACCAATATATTTAATATTTTCAATCAACAACACCAATTTATTCAATATATTCAATATATTCAATCAAAAACATCAATATATTAAACATATTCAATCAACAACACCAATAAATTCAATATATTCAATCAACACCATCAATATATTAAACATATTCAATCAACAACGCCAATATATTCAATATATTCAATCAACAACACCAATATATTAAATATTTTCAATCAACAACAACAATATTTTCAAAATATTCAATCAGTAACACCAGTATATTCAAAATATTGAATCAATAACACCAATATATTCAATATATTCATTCACCAGCATCAATATATTAAACATATTCAATCAAAAGCATCAATACATTCAAAATATTAAATCAACAGCATCAATTTAATGAACATATTCAATCAACAAAACCAATATATTCAATATATTCAATCAACAACACCGATGTATTAAACATATTCAATCAACAGAACTAATATATTCAATATATTCAATCAAAAACACCATCATATTAAACATATTCAATCAACAACACCAATATATTCAATATATTCAATCAACAACATCAGTATATTAAACATATTCAATCAACAACGCCAATATATTAAACATATTCAATCAACAACGCCAATATATTCAATCAACAACATCAATATATTAAACATATTCACTCAACAACGCCAATATATTCAATATATTCAATCAACAACACCAATATATTCAATATTATCAATCAACAACACCAATATATTCAAAATATTCAATCAATAACACCAATAAATTCAATATTTTCAACCAACAACATATATATTAGAGATTTTCAATCAACAACTCCAATATATTCAATATATTCAATCAACAACATCAATATATTAAACATATTCAATCACCAACGCCAACATATTCAATTTATTCAATCAAAAACATCAATCTATCAAACAATATATTCAATCAACAACGCCAATATATTCAATATATTCAAACACCAACACCAATATATTCAATATTTTCAATCAACAACTCCATTATATTCAATATATTCAATCAACAACATCAATATATTAAACATATTCAATCACCAACGCCAACATATTCAATTTATTCAATCAAAAACATCATTCTATCAACCAATATATTCACTCAACAACGCCAATATATTCAATATATTCAACCAACAACACCAATATATTCAATATTTTCAACCAACAACATCAATTTATTAGAGATATTCAATCAGCAACTCCAATTTATTCAATCAACAACTTCAATATATTAAACATATTCAATCAACAACGCCAAAATATTCAATATATTCAATCACCTACACCAATATATTCAATATTTTCAATCAACAACACCAATATATTCAAAATATTCAACCAGCAACACCAATATCTTCAATATATTCAATCAAAAACATCTACATATTAAACATATTCAATCAACAACACCAATATACTCAATATATTCAATCAAGAACACCAATATATTCAAAATATTCAATCAACTACATCAATATATTTAACATATTCAATCAAGAACACCAATATATTCAATATATTCAATCAGTTACACCAATATATTCATTATATTCAATCAACAACACCAATATATTCAATATTTTCAACCAACAACATCAATATATTAGAGATATTCAATCAACAACACCAATATATTCAATATATTCAATCAACAACATCAATATATTAAACATATTCAATAAACAGCACCAATATTTTAAATATTTTCAATCAACAACAACAATATATTCAAAATATTCAATCAGTAACACCAGAATATTCAAAATATTCATTCAATAACACCAATATATTCAATATATTCAATATATTCAATCAAAAACATCAATATATTAAACATATTCAATCAACAACACCAATATATTAAACATATTCAATCAACAAGACCAATATATTAAATATTTTCAATCAACAACACCAATATATTCAATATATTCAATCAACAACACCAATATATTTAATATTTTCAATCAACAACACCAATATATTAAACATATTCAATATATTCAATATATTCAATCAAAAACATCAATATAATAAACATATTCAATCAACAACACCAATATATTCAATATATTCAATCAACACCATCAATATATTAAACATATTCAATCAGCAAAGCCAATATATTCAATATATTCACTCAACAACACCAATATATTAAATATTTTCAATCAACAACAACAATATATTCAAAATATTCAATCAGTAACACAAGTATATTCAAAATATTGAATCAATAACACCAATATATTCAATATATTCAATCAACAGCATCAATATATTAAAAATATTCAATCAAAAGCATCAATACATTCAAAATATTCAATCAACAGCATCAATTTAATGAACATATTCAATCAACAAAACCAATATTTTCAATATATTCAATCAACAACACCGATGTATTAAACATATTCAATCAACAGAACTAATATATTCAATATATTCAATCAAAAACACCATCATTTTAAACATATTCAATCAACAACACCAATATATTCAATATATTCAATCAACAACATCAGTATATTAAACATATTCAATCAACAACGCCAATATATTAAACATATTCAATCAACAACGCCAATATATTCAATCAGCAACACCAATATACTCAATATATTCAATCAAGAACACCAATACATTCAAAATATTTAATAAACTACATCAATATATTTAACATATTCAATCAAGAACACCAATATATTCAATATATTCAATCAGTTACACCAATATATTCAATATTTTCAACCAACAACATCAATATATTAGAGATATTCAATCAACAACACCAATATATTCAATATATTCAATCAACAACATCAATATATTAAACATATTCAATAAACAGCACCAATATTTTAAAGATTATCAATCAACAGCAACAATATATTCAAAATATTCAATCAGTAACACCAGAATATTCAAAATATTCATTCAATAACACCAATATATTCAATATATTCAATCAACAGCATCAATATATTAAACATATTCAATCAAAAGCATCAATACATTCAAAATATTCAATCAACAGCATCAATTTAATGAACATATTCAATCAACAAAACCAATTGATTCAATATATTCAATCAACAACACCGATGTATTAAACATATTCAATCAACAGAACTAATATATTCAATATATTCAATCAAAAACACCATCATGTTAAACATATTCAAGCAACAACACCAATATATGCAATATATTCAATCAACAACATCAGTATATTAAACATATTCAATCAACAACGCCAATATATTAAACATATTCAATCAACAACGCCAATATATTCAATCAACAACATCAATATATTAAACATATTCACTCAACAACGCCAATATATTCAATATATTCAATCAACAACACCAATATATTCATTATTATCAATCAACAACACCAATATATTCAAAATATTCAATCAATAACACCAATATATTCAATATTTTCAACCAACAACATAAATATTAGAGATTTTCAATCAACAACTCCAATATATTCAATATATTCAATCAACAACATCCTTATATTAAACATATTCAATCACCAGCGCCAACATATTCAATTTATTCAATCAAAAACATCAATCTGTCAAACAATATATTCACTCAACAACGCCAATATATTCAATATATTCAACCAAAAACACCAATATATTCAATATTTTCAACCAACAACATCAATTTATTAGAGATATTCAATCAGCAACTCCAATATATTCAATCAACAACATCAATATATTAAACATATTCAGTCAACAACGCCAATATATTCAATATATTCAATCACCAACACCAATATATTCAATATTTTCAATCAACAACTCCAATATATTCAATATATTCAATCAACAACATCAATATATTAAACATATTCAATCACCAACGCCAACATATTCAATTTATTCAATCAAAAACACCAATCTATCAAACAATATATTCACTCAACAACGCCAATATATTCAATATATTCAACCAACAACACCAATATATTCAATATTTTCAACCAACGACATCAATTTATTAGAGATATTCAATCAGCAACTCCAATATATTCAATCAACACCATCAATATATTAAACATATTCAATCAACAACGCCAATATATTCAATATATTCAATCACAAACACCAATATATTCAATCTTTTCAATCAACAACACCAATATATTCAAAATATTCAACCAGCAACACCAATATCTTCAATATATTCAATCAAAGACATCAATATATTAAACATATTCAATCAACAACACCAATATATTCAATATATTCAATCAACACCATCAATATATTAAACATATTCAATCAACAACGCCAATATATTCAATATATTCAATCAACAACACCAATATACTCAATATATTCAATCAAGAACACCAATATATTCAAAATATTCAATCAACTACATCAATATATTTAACATATTCAATCAAGAACACAAATATATTCAATATATTCAATCAGTTACACCAATATATTCAATATATTCAATAAACAACACCAATATATTCAAAATATTCAACCAACAACACCAATATATTCAATATTTTCAACCAACAACATCAATTTATTAGAGATATTCAATCAGCAACTCCAATATATTCAATCAACAACATCAATATAATAAACATATTCAATCAACAACGCCAATATATTCAATATATTCAATCACCAACACCAATATATTCAATCTTTTCAATCAACAACACCAATATATTAAAACTATTCAACCAGCAACACCAATACCTTCAATATATTCAATCAAAGACATCAATATATTAAACATATTCAATCAACAACACCAATATATTCAATATATTCAATCAACACCATCAATATATTAAACATGTTCAATCAACAACGCCAATATATTCAATATATTCAATCAACAACACCAATACACTCAATATATGCAATCAAGAACACCAATATATTCAAAATATTCAATCAACTACATCAATATATTTGACATATTCAATCAAGAACACCAATATGTTCAATATATTCAATCAGTTACACCAATATATTCAATATTTTCAATCAACAACAAAAATATATTCAATATTTTCAACCAACAACATCAATATATTAGAGATATTCAATCAACAACACCAATATATTCAATATATTCAATCAACAACATCAATATATTAAACATATTCAATAAACAGCACCAATATTTTAAATATTTTCAATCAACAACAACAATATATTCAAAATATTCAATCAGTAACACCAGAATATTCAAAATATTCATTCAATAACACCAATATATTCAATATATTCAATATATTCAATCAAAAACATCAATATATTAAACATATTCAATCAAAAACACCAATATATTAAACATATTCAATCAACAACACCAATATATTAAATATTTTCAATCAACAACACCAATATATTCAATATATTCAATCAACAACACCAATATATTTAATATTTTCAATCAACAACACCAACATATTCAATATATTCAATATATTCAATATATTCAATATATTCAATCAAAAACATCAATATATTAAACATATTCAATCAACAACACCAATATATTCAATATATTCAATCAACACCATCAATATATTAAACATATTCAATCAGCAAAGCCAATATATTCAATATATTCACTCAACAACACCAATATATTAAATATTTTCAATCAACAACAACAATATATTCAAAATATTCAATCAGTAACACCAGTATATTCAAAATATTGAATCAATAGCACCAATATATTCAATATATTCAATCAACAACGCCAATATATTCAATCAACAACACCAATATACTCAATATATTCAATCAAGAACACCAATATATTCAAAATATTTAATCAACTACATCAATATATTTAACATATTCAATCAAGAACACCAATATATTCAATATATTCAATCAGTTACACCAATATATTCAATATATTCAATCAACAACACCAATATATTCAATATTTTCAACCAACAACATCAATATATTAGAGATATTCAATCAGCAACACCAATATATTCAATATATTCAATCAACAACATCAATATAATAAACATATTCAATAAACAGCACCAATTTTTTAAATATTTTCAATCAACAGCAACAATATATTCAAAATATTCAATCAGTAACACCAGAATATTCAAAATATTCATTCAATAACACCAATATATTCAATATTTTCAACCAACAACACCAATATATTCAATATTTTCAACCAACAACATCAATTTATTAGAGATATTCAATCAGCAACTCCAAAATATTCAAT